>ML099790.1:25196-122777 GCA_003697995.1 Taxidea taxus jeffersonii | reverse complement strand
TTTTTTTTTTTTTTTTTTTTTTTTTGGTTTGCCTCTTTTTTCTTTGTTCACTTGTTTTGATTCTTAAATTCCACATATGAATGAAATTATATGGTACTTATCTCTTTCAATGACTTATTTCAGTTATGTCCTCTAGATCCATCCATGTTGTTGAAAATGGCAAGATTTCATTCTTTTTTATTGGTGATTAATGTTCCATTCTGTTTATATTATAGGTATATGCTTATTGCCATTTTGTTACTTGTTTTATGGTTGTTTTTATAGTTCTCTACTCCTTTCTTCTCTTGTGCCTTTATCTCAGTTTGTTGGTTTCTTTAGTGATATACTTGGATTCTTTTCCTTTTCCTTTTTGAATATCTATTACTGTTGTTTGATTTGTGATTACCATTAGGTTTGTATATGGCATAATATGCATATAGCAGTCTATATAAAGTTGATAGTTGCTTAAATTTGAACCCATTCTTTACTCCTCTTCCCCTAAATTTTAGGTATATGGTGTCATATTTTACATTCTTTAGTTTTGTGACTCTCTTGTCTGTTTTTTATAAATATGCTTAATTTTGGAGCTTTTGTGCTTCCTAGTTTTTTTGTTTTTGTTTTTTTTACTATTATTCATGGTCTTTTTTTTTTCCACTCAAATATTCCCCTTTAACATTTCTTACAGGGTTGGTTTAGTGATCATACATTTCTTTAACTTTTGTCTGGAAACACTTTACCTCTCTTTATATTCTGAATGATAGTCTTGTTGGATAGATTATTCTTGGTGGCAGGTTTTTTTTTTTTTTTTTTTCTTTCAGCACGATGAATATAACATGCCACTCCCTTCTGGCCATTAAAGTCCTTCTGAAAAATCAACTGATAGTCTTTTAGGGTTTCTCTTAAATGTAGCTGCTTTATTTTCTTCTGTTATTTTAAAATTCTCTCTTTATCACTTTTTGCCATTTAGTTGCTATGTGTCTTGGAGTGGACCTCCTTAGGTAGATTGATTTTGTTGGAGGCTCTCTATACCTCCTGGATCTGGATTAGTTTTGTTTCCCAGATTCAGGAAATTTTAAACCATTATTTCTTCAAATAAATTTTCTTCCCACTTTCCATCTCTCTCTTTTCTTTCTGGGATCCCAATAATTAAATTATTATTATGCTTGACGGTGTCTCTGTGTTCCCTAAGTCTATTTTCATTTTTAATTATCTCTTAGCTTGATTGCTTTCCATTACTCTGTCTCCCAGGTCACTAATCCATTCTGCTTTCTCTAGTCTACTATTTATTCCACCTAGTATATGTTTAATTTCAGTTATTGACTTCTTCACCTCTGGATTTTTTTGTTTTGTTTTGTTTTCTATCTCCTTGTTAAGGGTCTCACTCTTTTCCCAAGTCTGCTGTGATCTGTGTCATGTTCCATTTGGAACTTATTTCTTTGTCTCCTTCATTTTATCTAACTCTTTTCTGTTTCTCTGTGTTAAGAAAGTCAGCTATGGAGCACCTGGATGGCACAGTCAGTTAAGTGTCTGCTTTAGGCTCAGGTCATGCTCTCAGGATCCTGGGGTTGAGCACTGCATCAAGCCCCTTGCTTGTCAGGGAGTCTGCTTCACCATTTCCCTCTGCTGCTCCCCCTGCTTGTGTTCTCTCTCTCTCTCTGTCAAATAAGTAAATAAATCTTGAAAGAAAGAAAAAAAGAAAGTCAACTATGTCTCCTTCTCTTGAAGGTAGTGGCCTTATGAGGAAGAGGTTCCGTAATGCTCTGCTGAACACTATCCTCTGTTCACCAGAACCTGGTGCTTGAGGGGTGTCTCTTCTGTGTGTTGCATGCACCCTGGTGCTGTGGCTGAGCCACTTTTGCCCCTAGTCTGGTTGTCTACCATAGCCCTCTTTCCCTGTTGTGAGCAAGTTTTGTCCCTGTGTTGATAGCGGGCCAGTCTGAAGCTGCCTTGGGCTTAAATCAGACCAGGTGTTTGTCAGAGATGCAGTGGTACCAAACCACTGGCACTTTTCCTGTGTTGTCCCCTTTCATTGGTAGGCAGGACTTTCACTGGTAAGCAGGACCTAAAACAGATGTCTTCCCCAGCCCACCGCTGGGACCATGCTCAGACTGGTGTATTTGGTTATCTCCCCCTCTCGGCTGGGCAGGAGGCAATTTGGAGTAGTACTGGCCCTATCAGGGCTACTTGCACACTGCCAGGCCTGTAGCACTACTTTGGATCAAATCTGGCCAAGGATGTCTTGGAGGGTGCAGGTCTGGAAAAGATTGGGGGACAAGGTGTGCCATGTTAGCAAAGTTTGGACAGGCCTGCTATGGGAGGGGACCTGGAGCATGCTGTTGGCAAACCAGGTAGTGAGTGTTGGCACTGAGTTGGTTTCCACAGGTGCCATGAATCTAGGTTTGGTGGGGAGAGGGGAATGGTACCCACCAGCTCCTTTGTTCCTAGAGAGGTCTCCCAATGATCCATGCCACTCTAACATAAATTCTGAGATTAGTAAACCAATCTCCCTCTCATATACCCCAGACATTTTTCAAACTGCTGCTTCTATGCTGTATCTCTGCAGGGCTATTTGTTGTGCTGATTCTTTTTTTTTTTTTAATTGTGTTATGTTAGTCACCATACAGTACATCATCAGTTTTTGATGTAGTGTTCCAAGATTCATTGTTTCTGTATAACATCCAGTGCTCCATGCAACAGTGCCCTCCTTAATACCCACCACCAGGCTCACCAATCCCTCCACTCGCCTCTCCTCTAAAACCCTCAGCCTGTTTCTTGGAGTTCACAGTCTCTCATGATCCATCTCCCCCTCTGATCCCCCCCTCTTCACTTTTCCCTTCCTTCTTCTAATGCCCTCCATGTTATTCTTTGCCCTTCAATAGACAAATGGATAAAGAATTTGTACTGACTCTTTAAGGGTGGAAACTTGGTTTCCTTTCACCTCCCTGACTTTCCTAGAACTGTGTCTGCAACTTTTTTTTTAAAGTTCCAGGTGTCAAGCCCCGTTTAATGTAAGAACCTATGAAATTCAGATCCTCTGGTTTTAAGAGTCAAATGTACTGAGTGTTGGAAGCAGCTGATGAATCACTGAACACTGCATCTAAAACTGAAGATGTACTATATATTGGCCAATTGAATTTAAGCTTAAAAAGTATTATGGGTATTCCACATGCAGGCTTCCCATGCCTGGATGCTACTGTGAGGGTGTGTTTTCTCTTTCCTCTCTATCTCTCCCCAGACAATCCCATGAGTCCACTTATCTCCCAGTGCTTCTGCCCTTTCCCACCCTCTTCCATGGGCCTCTTCTCTACGTCCAGCTGTGGGAAATCTGTTCTGCCAGTTCCCAGTCATTTTCTGGATTATTAATAGAGATGTGGGTATTATCTAGCTGTATCCATTGGAGGAGGTGAGCTTAGGGTCCTCTCACTCTGCCATCTCCCCCAGAAGTCTCTAATATACCCTTTTTTGATCTGACCAATTATCTCCATGTAACTAACAATGTCTCCATTCTTATTGAATCCAATTACTTTCCTTCTTCTTGCTATTTACTTCACAGATTTAGCGATATTATACTTTTATGGTCTTCCTTAACAATCTCCTTTCTGGCTCATCTTCCTTTTTTAGAAAATTAAATATGCACCATGTGCTCTTCATTGTTTTCACTCTGTTGAATTTACCCAGTCCTCTAACTTCATATACCATTTATAAGCTTATTCCCACTAACCTCTCCAGTCTTGTGATCTCTCCTGAATTTAAGTCACATAGGATAAGCTACTGGATAAAAGATTAGATGTCTAATTGGCATCTCATAATGAATATGACCCAAGTAGAGCTGATGTTCAATATGCTATCAAACGCTATTACCTTCTCTGTCTTTTACAGCTTAATTTACTTGTTACATTAGCTACACAGTTCCTAAAACCAAAGATCCAAGTGCCATTTTTATTACCCCCTTTCTCATTATTATCCACAGAATTTCAACAAAAATTGTTGGTTTCCTCTCAATGTCTATTTCTATCTTCTCCTAACACTAACACCGCCACTTATATCCTAACAATCTAAACTACTAAAAGTATTTCTGGAATTAGTTTCTATATTTTTCTTCTTTCTCTACAAGTCTACAAGTCAATCTTCACTGCACAACCAGAAGGACTTTTATTATTCTTTGTGGTGAACATTTTATACACACATTAACTGGTCTTTTCCAGAACATCCAAGTTATTTCCCATTTCTGGGTTCCCGCAGTTACTTTTCCATGGTCTGAAGCACACGTTTTTGATTCTAGACATTGTAAACTACTTTCATGTTCATTTATATTCTAATTTCTTAGCTGACATGTCAGAAAGACTGAGTAGTCTTTCTTTAGTAGCCCATAAAATAATAATTATTCCTCCAATACTTATCAACATATTGTCTATTTTTGATTCAAAATACTTACTATAATCTGACTTACTATAATCTGATTTTATATTATTTATTCATTTTACTTTTTTTCCCTTTCTCATATTGATTGTAAGCTCCTCAAAGGAATGATATATTGTCTATTATGGTTACTGAAGTTTTTTCAGAACTTAGAGGGTGTCATAAACAAATGCTTAATATTTGTTGAATAAATGAATAAGACATCAATATGGAAGAAAACATGTTTCTAAACTACCTTGTGCCATGTCTTAATAATTGTTATATCTGGTCTAGGTCATTTTGAAATACTTCTTCATCTAGTTAGCTCTATACCTCCAATATTGCTTTTCCTATCAGAAAAGTCTGCATTTTAGTTTGACATTTCATTAGATAGACTCTCCATATGCTTTCCCAGACATCTAAAATATGAGGTCAGGGCTTTTCTCTAAACCCCAACTGATGGCCATTTCCAATTCTTAGCTGACTTCTTTCTCCAGTTCTGTTTATTGTAATCCATATTCTGCCTCTCTCATATGGACAACTATCTCCACAAATAAATCTTCCATTGTTAATAACTTATTCAATTTCTGAATTAATCACCTGGCTGTCCCTCCTATATTTGACCACCTAATATGATCACTAAAATCAGTGATGTGACTATGCCCCTGGGTACTTATGGGTTTTTGACTATCTTTGGGCACTCTTTAATTATGTGTGTGGATCAGTTTTCTGATACCTTGATACCTTTTTTTCCCCAGCCATGCACCAGTCACCAAGTCTTAGTTTACTTTTTGTGCTTAAGGTCTCAGAATTACAAGTCAGCATATATTTATATTTCAAATCTTTTAAAATATCCCTATCTTTTCATACCTAGGACACCAGGTTGGTGGTTGTTTTTAGATTAAATTGAATAAACAGTCACCTACAGAGTGTAGTTTCAGGGATATAGAAAAGTGATTCTACTTCAAAAGCATTTTTCTGTTGGCCTTCATATTCATATTCATTTTTGATAAAGATGTAGGAAGAGTAACCTGATAAAACATAAAAGTGCCACCTAAGAAGTAAAGAAATAAACCACCTCCAGGCATTAATCCTGGGTTCTTGAGAGCCAAGGTGACCAAAGACTTCTCACAAGTTTGTAGTTATTCTTAAAAGAGGAATCAAAAGCAAACCTTAATTCTAGATCCAATTGACCTAACATTCTTTTTCATTCACTTTAATGAATACAAAATATGAGTAATGGATCATCATCTTCATCTACATTACATATCTAAAACTGTATGAGATATATGTATTATTATTCTACTTTAGATTAAATCCTTATTATAGCAAAAACTTAGCAAATTATGCTTCTCAACTTTTAATTCATTTTTAATAAAACACCGATAATTCTAGAATTTGAATTATTAAAGAAATGTATATTTATGCTTTAGAAAAACATAAACAGTTTCCCTTGTGCATTTCAGATTCCAGAAATACCAGCTGTTGCTGCCATGTGTTAAGAGATTCTGGCTATAGGCCTCAGACAAAACAGTTTTTTTCTTTGTTAGTCACAACAAAGTGAACTTGTAACAGTATAGCAGCATGGTGAGATTCTAGAAGAAAGAAGAAGAAACACTTGGAACCAACCCAGACAATTAAAACTAAGTAAAGAGCATTTACTTAAAAAAAAAAAAAAATTTGCTCAAGGGAAAAATATAGTGTTCTCTTAACTCAAAGTGAAATGATACTCCTCTCTCTCTCTCTCAAACTTAGGTAACAATAATATTGTTATTGAGTTAGATTGTCATACTATGAGGTGTATGTGTGCATCATTATTTTTAATGCATGATTTTATTGAATGATTAATAACTGATTATTAAAAATTCATGCTGACTCTATAGTCTGAAGATCCAGAGCAAGTATCTATAAAGTATCTATAGTATCTACAACTTAGTATCTACAAAGTATCTATAGTGTTTATAAATTAGCCATTTTTCCTTGTGTAGATCAAATCCTGTATTCATTTATTTTTGGTGGTATAATTGGAACACTTTAAAAACAAAAATAATTTGATAGTTTTTGGTCATTTGCTATTGCTTCTTTTGTCACCTATCAATACAGAGAAGTGGATAATTACCTATATAATTTTATTCTTCTAATTTTTCTAAATTCCTAGACACTTGAGGGTTTTGAAACAGTGCAAAATATTGAAAAGTAGAATTTTTCAAAGAATTTTCTGACTTTTATTCTGTTAGAAATATGTGTCCAAATTAATAATCATGTTAGTATAGGTTTTGAGACTATATTCCACTGGAGTTTAACTGAAAGATAAAACCTTATGGGATGATTTGGCAAAAATGGATTTGATTGAGATATCATCCAAAGAGATTTATTTCTGGAAAAACAGTGTTTGCTTGAAAAATCTCTGAATGTTTTATTAGCCACATCCTTCTATTTGTTAATTTCATGCTTTTTAAAAGTCATTGACTAATTATAATCTGAGTGGTTCAAATATATGAAGGGAACAAGATCAATTTAAGCTCAACTTTTTATTGGTTTTTCATTCTGACACAGAATGGTTCCTAGTATAAACTTTAATTTGTTTAAATGCTGTATATTTTGTGCATTTCACTGACATTGAAAAATGTCTCAATGATCTTAAGAATGTGTGTATCTGTATATTCCTTGAGATATACTAGCTTTATATTTTCCACTTCTGTCTTCATGGATTAATTGAAATTCTTAGTTCTTCCATTACTTTCTGGAAATCCTACATAGATCTATGGTAAATTGAGTCCAGGATTGGCAATATACTCTTACCAAATAAATAGGACATATTGCCTGATACATATTTTCCTATTTTGACTATTTCCTTCTTCAGCAAGAGATTTGTTTTACTTCAGGACATCAAGGAAAGCTCACCACCAGTAATGCCAGATTTTACGTTATCCTAACTTGTGAACCAAGAAAGGAAAACAACTTCTTTCTTTCTCCTTCTACCTATTTATCAATCCAAGAGATTTTGTTTTGTTTTGTTTTTGGTATAATCTTAAGGGTATGTCCACTTTTGGAGCAACAGGAGGGGAAAGACCATCAGGTTTGTAACCTATTCCTTGTCTTAACTTGGACTTGTTAAAAAATAATGACGTGGTCAAATTTCCATGATTATAGTTGTTCAAACATCAATTTCCTTTTAATGAAGTAATCCAAGTGATACATCAAGAATAATAACAATAGTTGGGGGTGCCTGGGTGGCTCAATCATTAAGTGTCTACCTTCTGCTCAGGTCATGATCCAGCATCCAGTGATCCAGACCCCCTCCTCGCATTGGGCTTCCTGCTCAGCAGGAGGCCTGCTTCTCCCTCCCCCACTGTCCCTGCTTGTGTTCCCTCCCTTGCTGTCTTGTTCTCTGAAATAAATAAAATCTTAAAAAAATAATAATAATAACTAACATTTGTTGAATACTTGTTACATTCCAGGGGATGATAGTGAAGTTTTGTGTGCACTGCTTTATGGAATCCTTACAACAATTTTATAAAGTAAGTTAAACTGTTTAGACACCTCTTAGTGTCAAAGAATCTGAGGCCCAGAAAGTTTAGGCAACTCATCAAACTTCAAATATGAAGTGATAAAGATAGGACTCATCTGGACAGTTTAGCTCTAGAAACTAAATGTTTAGCCATTTTAGTATCTTGCCACACACCAGATTTTTAACCTAATGCATTTTCAGGCACTGGGCTATGCTTCTATATCTTAAAGGTCTGTATCCAGGAATGAAAAAGAGTAGGGGTTTTCAGTGTTATCACAGTTAGCTTGGTAACCAGTCTATCTACTAAACTGTTACCACACATTGAAACATTTCAATAAATAATATAGAGGAGTCTTGTCAAATGAGAAAATCAGGATGCACATAGAAAAAATATTTTTCTCCCTACTTCATATGAATAACAAAGAGCAATGATAACATTGCCAGAAGAAATCAAAAGATTCAGAAAAAGTCTAGGAAATGTGTGCTTTTCAAGTAATCATTATCTTTCTATTTATTATCCACTTAATCTGGTGTAATGACTGCATAACTGATGGTCTGAAAATTCCCTAGATTTCTAGCTTTAGCTTTTGTTTAATACCCAAATTAAATTATTCAAACTCTCATCTCAGCCAAATCTTAGGAACTTTGTTGCTCTCCCTTGCATTTCTGAGGACAAACAAAATAACCACTAATTTTCCAGTTGCTTTTGTGCCCCCCACCCCTGACTTCTCTGCACATCACCTCTGATTATCACATAACCTACTTTTCTGCTTCTAAGATACTGATGCTATCACTTAAAATGTGAAAATGAAACATCTAGATATGCTTATAGTCATACTTAAAAGCAGTATTAAAATAATGCCAAAACGGGGGGCCTCAGTGGCTCAGTTGGTTAAGGACTGCCTTTGGCTCAGATCATGATCTCAGGGTCCTGATCTCAGGGTGCTAAGATCCAGTCCCCATATTGGGCTCCTTGCTCAGCGGGGAGCCTGCTTCTCCCTCTCCCTTTGTCCCTCTCCCTGCTTGTGCTCTCTCCCTCTCTGTCAAATAAATAAATAAAATCTTAAAAAAAACGAAAACAAAAACAAAACAAGGCCAATACTATAGCTTATTTCCAGAATTACTGCGTTCAAAGGGAAAAAAAAAAAAAAAAACCACCAACAACATAAAACACAGTATTAGTCATCATTGTTTCTTAAGAACTTTAATTAATGCCTCTTCCTGCTTATCTGGTCACCAACTAAATTGATGAAATGTCTCTTTCAGGATCCTCCAAAATTCCTGCTTTCTTGATTCTCCCAGATGAGAAATAAAGCTTATTTAATTATACAAATAGTTTTATTCCTTTGTTCATCAACCTTCCCTATCAGACTAGAATATGACATTACTTTAGAAAGGCAAAAGGCTTAATTACTTTTTCTTCCCCCAAATAAGACATGTAGAAAGAAGCTGTTTTTAGGATGAATACTTAAGAAATATTGTTATAATGATTTTTAAGTTCTTTTTAAAGATATTTTCTTTTTAACTAATCTCTAAAACCAATGTGGGACTTGAATTTACAACCCCGAGATCAAGAGTCACATGCTCTACTGACCAAGTCAGCCAGGCACCCTCATTTTTAAGTTTTTTTTGAGGTATGATTGACACAATAAATTGCATATATTAATAGTGAATATATTTTTTAAAAATTGTTGAAATGCTTAATGTTATAAGCAGATAGATATGGATATGTATATCTGATAATATGATCTAAGATAAGAATATGTATGAATCAGATGTCACCAATATGTTTAATATTTAATTTTTATTTAAAGTAAAATTCTAAATGATCCATTAACTTGTCATTTTAATAGCACATGTTCATGTAATATTGGCTTTTTATGAGAATCTGTTTGAATTTAACAAAGGAACATGTTACATTGTTATAAAAAGATATGCTCACAAATATAACATGAAAAAAATAATATTGGGTCTTAATAAATAGATTTATGTATCCCCCATTCTGTCACAGTCCTATAGAGGAATTGTACTATATTATGTGCTTCATACAGTCCTATTACAATAAAATTGTGGCTCCTGTAAACTTGGCCACAATGTTTATTGCCTCAATTTATTTCCAATATAAAAAAATATCGTTTTCTTTTGACTTGATTTATGAAAAGGTATATTTCTATCTTAATTGCCAAGGATGATTTCTTCAGGAAGTCACCTGAAGAAAGCCCCTAATGAACCTGAACACTGTCAAATCATTACTTTAATAAATGCTAAAGAAACCTAATACCTAAAATATTGCTGGGGGGAAGGGTAAAAAGGAACACCCTTTTTAACAGTAAAAGTGTAATATGAATCCCAAGTGTTATTGTATTTTGAAAGCATGTAGATACAAATTTGGACATCTAAATCATGATTTTTTTAGTTTTTGAAGTTTTTCAGATAACATATTTTTAAACACCAAAATATCAGTTTAATTAGTGGGTGTGGGGTGTGTGGGAAAAATATGAAATAAAGAGCATTTAACATTACATTGCATTTCAAAAATGCTTTCTGTTCTAAAACCAATATTTTAAGGATCATTTAAACCATTTTAAATTACATTCAAGCTTATGCTACTTTAGAAATGTTTATGTTAAAAATACAAACATGGGATATAAAAACTAAGGAGAAAATAAAGTGTTGCATAACTGTGGCTTTTTACTCTATTTTTTGGTAATTTTATTAGCATACAATTGCTTCCTAACATTGTATAAGTTTAAAGTGTACAACATAGTGATTTGATAAGTGTCTATATTGCAAAATGATCACCATGGTAAGTTCCCTTAACATCTACCATCTCATATAGTTATAAATTTATTTTTCCTTGTGATTCAACTTTTAAGATCTACTCTCGTAGCAACTTTTAAATGTACAATGCAGTATTATTAGCTACAGTCATCGTATCGTACAATACCAGAACCCACACTTATTTATTTTATAACAGAAAGTTTGTACCTTTTGAATACTTACACTCAGTTCCCCATCTGCCACCCTCCCTACTTCTGACAATCACAAAATCTGATCTTTGTTTCTATGAGTTTGTTTTTAGTTTTTTAGATTCCACATATCAGTGAGATCATAGAGTATTTGTCTTTCTCTGTCTGACTTATTTAACCTAAGATAATGCCTTCATGCTTCATCCATGTTGTCACAAATGACAGTATTTCTTTTATTTTTATGGTTGAACAGTATTCCATTGTGTGTGTGTGTGTGTGTGTGTGTGTGTGTCTGTGTGTTTGTGTGTCACTTTCTTTATCCATTCGTCTATCCATTAGCAATTATTTCCATATCTTGGCTGTTGTAAATAATGCTGCAATAAACATGGGACTGCATATATTTCTTTAGGATAGTGATTTTATTTCCTTCAGATAGATTATCAGAAGTGGAATCGCAGGATCACATGATAGCTCTATTTTTAACATTTTGAGGCAACTTCATACTGTTTCCATAGTTGCTATATTGATTTACATTCCCACAAGAGTGCTCAAGGGTTCACTTTTCTCCATATCTCCAGGAGCATTAGTAATCTCTTGTCTTTTTGATGACGGCAATCTTAACAGGTGTAAAGTAATATTTCATTGTGTTTTCAATTTGCATTTCCCTAATGATTAGTGATTCAAGTCCTTTGTCCATTTTTCATTGGATTGTTTGTTATTAAGTTGTACAAATTTGTGTGTGTATCTGTGTAGACTGTTCATGAATGTTTTTGGCAAACTTAAAGTACCCTATTTATCCTGATAATAATTTTATAGCAAAATATATTTAATACATGGCAATTATTTATTATATGATGGATCTTTTAATCTTCAATAATCTTTAAGAATTACTCCTTAGAAAATGTAATGTGTATAAAGCTATACTTTGGAAAACAAATATGATTTTTAAGATCTAAAATAATGATTCTTCCATAAGTATGTGCAATTGTATTACCTTTGTAATAAAGCAATCAAAAGTCAGAAAATAATAGGAGAAAGGAGACACAAAGAAAAGACAGATCATAGAGATAATTATAGCAGACACTGTTTGAATGGTCATATAATATATAAAAATTCTTAAACAATCTGTGAAACTTTCACTCTACTGAAAGGATATCAATAGTTAAAAAGTATATGTAAAAATGGTGTATTTAGCTTTCAGAATAAGCAAGAATCAATGAAGAACTTAGATACTAGAGTTTTTCATTAAAATATGAAGATGCTGGGACGACTGAGTGGCTCAATGGGTTAAGCCTCTGCCTTTGGCTCAGGTCATGATCTCGGGGTCCTGGGATCAAGCCCCACATCGTGCTCTCTGCTCAGCAAGGAGCCTGCTTCCCCCCCTCTCTCTGCCTGCCTCTGCCTACTTGTGATCTCTCTCTCTGTCAAATAAATAAATAAAATCTTAAAAAAAATAAAAAAAATAAAATACGAAGATGCTACTAATTTAATAGATATTTGATTTACCATATGGACATTTCAGATGTTTGGTTTAGCATTTCCAATACTGTATCTATAATGTTAATTAAACCAGAAGAAAAAAAGACTACAGATAGCAATTGATTCTAGTTAACTTAGTGACATTTTTGTTGGAAGTTTTCATTTATTTATCATCAAATTTCTGCATTAGATTAGTGTTTTTAACCATGCAAAAGTCAAAGGCTGGCCTAAAAGGATATGTAAAATTAAAGGTGACATATAGATTGCATTTATAGCAGGGATGAGAATGTAATGCTTCAGACATTGCATTAGGGAGAAAAAGGAATCCTTCTGAAGATTTTTGTGGTTCCAAGTAGTCAAATAAATCAGGATTGTGTGCTTACCAAACTGAATTATATGCATATCATGGAATAAATCTGGAATGTTAGCTACAATAATGACTATATCCAAACAACATCAATATTTCATTTACTAATAGTAATGTATAGCACAAGACAGGTCATAATGTGTTTGCAGAAGCATTCAGGCAAGGAAATCAGACATGGAGGCTTACTTGGTAGAGCAGAGTATACTGATTATACTCAAAGATTGTGTATCATCTCTGAGCTCATAAATCTATGTGGAAAAATTGAAAAGCATATTTTGATAAGGTATTATTGGAATTAAGACAGTTGTGAAATATATAGCCTACATATAATCCTTGGAAAATAAAATCTATTTCTTCCCACTAGAAAAGAAAGTGATATTTTCTTTCTGTTTTTCTTTAGTATGCCATGGGTCTTATTTTAAAACACCATTTTAAATAATATAAATATGATTTTTAAATCAACATGCCTTTAGGAAATTTGGGGAAAATATTTTAAAATTATACTACATAGGGGTGCCTGGGTGGCTCAGCTGATTAAGTGACGGCCTTCAGCCTAGGTCATGATCCTGGAGTCCCGGGATCGAGTCCCACATCAGCCTCCCTGCTCAGCAGGGAGTCTGCTTCTCTCTCTGACCCTCTCCCCTCTCATGCTCTCTCTCTGTTACTCTGTCTCTCAAGTAAATAAATAAAATTAAGAAAAAATTACACTACATAAAGTAATTATTCTTACCTGCAGTCCATATCCCTCTTCTCATTTGGAAATTTGGCTTAATGAAGTGGTAGACTTTACTCCTCATTATAGAAGTATGAGTGTTCAAGAAACAGATTTTTCAGTGTTCATCAATTCTGCAGAAACAAAAGTAGGTGTTGTGACTCTATGTCTAGTGATTTTTCATTCTGTGCCATACTTTATTTTCCTTTAATACAAAATATCAGAATACTAGTTGACATTATAAAATTTAGTGAGAGTAGCCTGTCATCAGTATTCTTTACCTCATTTGAAAAATAAAGATGTTGGAATAAGTTGTCTTTAAGCATTTTGCCAGTTTTAAAATGTTATCAGTGTGTTGGTGCAGCTCTGGGGAAAATGGGACTCATACATTTCTGGCGCAAACTCCAATCGGTAGAATGCTTATGGGGAAGAATTAGGCAATATCTAACAAAACAACATTTGTTATGACCCCAACTTCACCCCTTTAGTAGTTAATGTTTTGAATTAAAATACAGACTTAAGGAAAACTAGAATGAACCATGTGGTGTTGAATTACAATTGGCAGGTAGACCACAGATAGATATTACAATAGAAGAGATGTTTATAGATATGTGTGAATGCATGCATATACACTCATTTATTTCCTAGCTGTGTCCTCTGACACAGCAAAGAAGTCATGAGCATTTCACTAGCCCTGTGTACAATTAGTGTCCAGAATTTTGTTGCATATAAAAGTCATCCTAAAAGGAACTAGAGATCCTTCATAAAGTGTCTGAGGCTAAGACTAGATCAACTGATTCTAGATGAACAAAGAGCACCTATTCGTGCCACCAAGTCAGGAAGTATTTAAAGAATGATGGAAATATTTCAAAAGGACATAGGGAGCACTTTCTGGGAAGTTAATGACAAATTGAGTATCAAATAAATAATATAAGTAAATAATTATAATATAGTGAACACAATAAGAATCCATGAACTCTTCTTGATATAAGTTAATAACTGCAAACACATAAGTAAGAAGGAAAGGTTCTTCCTTACAGTAGAAAGACAGCTAAAATATGTAGAAAATGATGAAATTATAAAACTTGCCATTTGATGACCATGAATATAATAGTTGACTCAGGCAAGGATCATTAAGGAATGCTAAAATTAATATTTGGAAGTTTTATGATTAGTAACATATTTGTAATACTATCAAAGTATATCACCATAGGATACTCACTGATTACAATGTGGAAAATAATAATTTTACAGTAGAATAATCTGGCAGTCATCCTCTTAACTGAGTGATTAAAATTAAGATCTACAGTAGTGGGGCAAATAAGCATCACAAATGCCTTGATTAGGATGCATGGAGGAAAACACAACATCTCTTCTGGACTGTTCAACCTATGAATGCAGTCTTTGAACTTAATCATGAAGGGTAATACACAAATCACTATTGAAGGATATTTTATGAAATAACTGACTCAAAATGTCAATGTCATGAAACAAAGAGAGACTGAAGAACTGCTTGAGATTAAAGGAAAGAGATGGCAAGTGAATGAACACCTGACCTGGATTTTCTTTTGATAAAAAAGAAATTTGGGAAATGCTCCAAAATCTCCTGCTTTGATGATTTTATGATCATACATGAGAATGTCCTGATTTTCTAGGAGGCATATAATAGTAACATGTTTTGGAAATCTACCCTTTACCTAGATTACTAGAATTGTACTATTCTCACAGCATTTTATTAAATTCACAATTATTTTAAATAAAATATTAAAAATACACTTCTATTGCAACATTTTTAGCTATGATAATCTTGTCTATCAGAGTTCTTTCATTTTAAACTGAATGAGTCATCCTTTCCTATTTTGCATATTAAATAACTTTACCAAGTCACTTATTAATAGAAAATGCATAATTATTTTTAATGCATGTAGAACATTACTTCCCATCTTTTGCTTCTACAGCAGTAAATGGTAAGTAATCAAATAAGTTGTTTGATATCACAGAAGTTAATAGTTTGGGTCTAGGTTCAGAGATCAGAGTTCAAATCCTCAATATACCACTTTCTAGTTGTATATTCATGGACAAATTATTACACCTATTTACTTTAGGTTGTTAATTTTCAAAATGTGGATCTTATTACCTTAATCATTGACCCCCACAACATCATTACCATTGTAAATTAAAATGGGGCACTCTAAAAGTGAACATAGGCTTATGACTAATACAGTGCACAGTAATGATTGTGTGGCAGACAGAATTTCAAGATGGCCCCCAAATTCCCACCTCCTGGTATACAAGTCCTTTATAATTCCCTCCCCTTAAGTGTTAGGAGGGCCTTATATATGACTGGATGTCACTCCCATGAGTAGATTACACCATAAGACAAGAATAAAGAGATTTTGCAAATCCAATTAAGGTCCATAGTGGGCCTGATTTAGTCATATGAATCCTTAAAAAAGGACTGAGACATTCAGGAGGAGATAAATTCTTCTGCTGGTTCTAAAGAAGTGAGTTGTCACATTATACAAAAACTTGTGAGTTGACAACATGGCAAGAAATTCAGGGAAATTTAGAGGCTGAAAGGGACCCCCTGAAGACAGTCAGCAAGGAAATGTGGAATTTGCCCCTATAACTACAAAAAATAATTAATTCTTCCAACAACCTTATGAGCTTGGAATAAGAGTCTAGGCTCCAGAAAGAAACAAAGCTTAGTCCATAGTTTGCTTGCATCACTGGGAGATACTGCATGGAGGACCTAGCTAGGCTCTGCCCAGGTTCTTAATCCTAGAAACCATGAGCCAACAAATACATGTTAGTTAAAACTTCAAAGTTTGTGATAATATGGTGCATAGCATAGATAATTAAAACATACATGTTATTTTTATAATTATATCAGCTCTACATCTGTATATTAAAATCTTTGACTGACACTATGATGTCATTCTTGATCATATGGCAACTATACCTGGCATTCAGCTTAACTGTTTTATACAGTATAAACATGTGCTCTATTTATATATTCAAATTTGGATTTCCAAGTTCTTCCATTCTACTATTAATTGGTTTTTTTTTTACAACTATTAAATATAAAACCTGGGACACCTGGGTGGCTCAGTTGGTTAAGCCACTGCCTTCAGCTCAGGTCAGATCCCAGGGGCCTGGGATCTAGTCCCGCATCGGGCTCCTGGCTCCGCAGGGAACCTGCTTCTCCCGCTGCCTCTGCCTGCTTGTGTGTACTCTCTCTCTCTCTCTCTGACAAATAAAATATTAAAAATAAATAAATAAATATAAAACCTATCACAGAGCCAAAATTTATCTGTTAATGATTTATTACTGAGAATGGTTTAAAAAAAGCACATCTTTCCTGGTATGGTAATCATATATAATATTTTTAAAAGAGTGAATAACAATTCTTTATGTACTTGCTACCAGGGACTGCAGTTTAATTATCATTATCTATATGTGTAAGCATACTCTGAAGCACATTAAGATCCTTTAAAAAAAACTTCTTAGTATAGTTAGCACACAATGCTACATTAGTTTTAGGTATACAATATAGTGATTTAACAACTCTGTACAGTTTTGCTGTGCTCACAAGTGTAGCTACCATTGACACCATGCAATATTATTGACTATATTCCCTATGCTGTGCCTTTTATTCCCATGACCGATTCATATCATAACTGGAAACCTGTATTTCCCACTCCTCTTCTTCACCCATTTTCCATTCCCCTGTCCTCTTCCCTCTGGCAGCCACCAGCTTGTTCTCTGTATTTATAGGTCTGATTCTACTTTCTCTGTGTTTCTTCATTCATTCATTCTTTCTTTGTGTTTCTTCATTTACATATAAGTGAAACCATATAGTATTTGTCCTTTAAAAAATATTTTTATCAAACTTTACTTTTTAGCACAGTTTTAGATTTTCTAAAACACTGGAGAAAGTGCAAAGAGTTTCCAGTTTCCCCTATTATTAATAACTTACATGCATTTGTTACAATAAATAAATGGATATTGATACATTATAATGAACTAACGTCCACAGTTTATTTAGATTTCATTAGTTTTTACGTAATGTCCCTTTTTGGTTGCAGAATCCCAACCAGAGTACCACATTACATTTAGTTGTCAAATCTCTTTAGGCTCCTTCTGTCTATTGCCCCTTTTCACTTTTCTTCACTTACCTTTTCTTGCTCTTCCTAACTTTGAGTGTTTTGAACAGTACTCAGGTATTTTGTAGAAGTTTCTTCAATTGGGTAACTGTGATGAAGACCACAGAACTAAAATGCCCTTGTCATTATATCAGATCATATATGTATTATCAATATGATTTATAACTCTTGATGTTCTATATATGTATATATAGAATAATTAAATGGGTGATGGATGGTGAGATCCAGGCTTTTCACTAGTGAGTGAGGCTTTGCAGATAAGCAAGAGAAGGAAGCTAGAATGATGTAAATGAGAATGGATTGGAGACATCAGAATAAACTCAAGCTTATATTAGCATAGATACAGATGCTTACATATAGTAATATGTATAGATATGTCTATATATACAGGTTTATATAAATATATATAATTTTGTTCTGTTGGCTTAAAAAGCAAAATAAATGTCACAAAACTTAAAAAAAAATCAAAACACCCCAGTGGCAATGAGCATAGCTAGTGTCCAGTCCCATTTTTTAATACTATTCCCCAATTCTCCCAGTTGAAATAGTTGATTCTGGGATTAGGGCAGGAGATTCACAAGATGAGCCTATAGCATCTTGTAATCCTGGAAAGTAAGAAAGTTCCCAAACACACACACACACACACACACACACATCTATAGTAATAGGGACATATGTCAAAGAAGTACAGGAGCCAACTGAATGAGTCTCCAATATTCAGCCAAAGCTGAAATAATTTGGACTATCTTAAAATAGTATAATGCAAAGCATAATATAAATATCCATAAACCATTAAGAATGTAAATGATTGAATACATTGCAAAATTAATTAATGAATGAGGGAGAAGAGACAAATCTCTTATGCAGAAATATTCCAAATATTTTATGTAGATACTCTCTCCTCAAAGTGGGGGAATATAATTCCCCACTCCCTAGTATGGACTGGGCACAGTGCCTTCCAAGGTATACAGTGTACAAAGGTGATGAGGGAGTAAGGTGGGAGGGAGTAACTTAACAGAGAGAAAGTTCTGCAGGTGAGTAAAGCCAACAAGTCATAAATCCTTTGTTATTTTGATTATTTATTTTACCATCCAAGAGTAACATCTGAAATTTATTCTGAGTATATTGTCAAATTTGTTGGCATACTCTGTCACAGGATAAGCCAGGACATTCGAAGAGAGAATGGGTGATTAAAAATAACTTAGAAAGAGATTGTATTTTAAGGTTTTGTCTTGCAAGACACATCACCACATTTTTAAAAAAATGAAACACGATTTATGGATTTAGAAATATATAATTTAAAAAATGATGTAGATTTGCTTAAACTTATGAAAACCTGAAAAAATAATTCTGAAGCAAATGAAAAGATCTACATATAATATTTTTCCTAGAATTTTGAACATTTACCTTACATTTTAATGATACACTTAATGATTTTAAGTTCAGTGGTGACTAGATTGTCTTGCACCTATAGATGTTCAAAAAATAATTTTTATTTGATTTGATTATGACTTCATTGAGCAGAAAGAGTGCTGTAAAGTGATTATTCATTTTGGCATATTATTTTCTGCCCTTTAAAAATGGAGATTTATGTATGTGACAATTGCATAGTTTTAAATGATACTTCTGTTGATGAAAACCCAGTTGGTCTTTAAGAAAAAAAAAAAAAGGAACAAACTATCTTCTTTACCAATTAGAAATCAAGAGAATAAGGATTTTAATAAGCCTCCGGGGAGACTTGTCTTTTGTGTCTTTGATAAATACATGATTATAAGGACAAATTATATGAGTAGCAATAATTTCCCAGTAATGTGATCATTAAAAGACCTCCCAACTGCAATATATCAGTATTAATTGGGGACAGATGATCATTTTAGTGACATGCTCAAGTCATTATCCATATTTCAAAATTTCATGAATACCTGAATATTCTTAATGATGTGATTATTTTTTAAAGATTTTCAGTACAATGATTTTAATAGGGTTATTTTGAAACTACAAAAATACAAAATATAAAATTAAGCATTATTAAGACTACTTAAGAATGTGTTAGAGGAAAGTGAACCAAATATTAACTTTTAGTTTTGGATGTAGAAAGTCTTTAGCATTTACTATAATTAAGGGGTATATTACCAGTTTTGTTTATAACCAAAACACAAACATCAACATGTGTATTCTGAATCATTGATCCAAATTATGTTATATTCAAAATACCAAATAATGTATGCCCCGAAATCACTATGAAAATCTTATATTTTCTAACAATTATTACTTTCTGCTTATGTGATTTATTTAATACCCATGTATATTTTTCTCCATCTATGAAATGCAAGCTACATTGTCTCTACTATGTGAAGGGTTCCCAAAGCCAATCAAATTTGTTCACCTCTTTTTCCTATAATTAATTGACTTTATGTTTCCTTATGTTGATTATGTTATCACTGACATGTCTTTTTATTAAGTTTACCAATATGGCAAACTAAGTTTTTAATGCAGATTTAGTTGCTAAGTTTCAGCCTGTGCCCTTTTTACCAATACAACATTTAATATTGCATATTTTAGTATGATTCCACATTTTTGACACAATATATTTATGCTCCTCTCCTCTTGCAAAATCAATAAATTCCTTCTGCACTTTTCAAAACCCATATTCTCTCTACTGACATCTTCTATACCTCTCTATTCTGGTACTCTTCCTACTTCTCTATTTCTTTTTAATTTGATATATTTCTTCCTTATTTGAAATTCTTAAATATTAAGATTCTACAAGTTCTGCAAGTTATTCATTTTCTCTTTTAATTTCTCATCCTACTGCTAGCGATCTTATTTCCACGTTCTTTAATTCATGAATCTCAAAATGATGTTTCCCCTGTCTTGAGCTTCTCACACTGTTTTAAATCTTCTTTTTAAAGATTTATTTATTTACTTATTCATTTATTTGAGAGAAAGAGAAAGAGAAGCAGAGGGAGAAGCAGGCTTCTCACGGAGTAAGGACACTGACATGGGACTTGATCCAGGACCCTGGGATCATGACCTTGAGCCGAAGGCAGACCCTTAACAGACAGAGCTACCACTTGTCTCTAAATCATACAATTATATTATCTCATTTAATCTTCATAACATCTTTGACAAGTGTTATTATTATTCTTTAATTTCAGATAAGCAGAGATGTGGGGAAGCTGAGTAACTTCTTTAAGGTCATGCAGGTAAATGATGGAGCCAGTGTTTTAACCTAGGCAATGGTATTCCAGTTACTGTATTCCATGGATGTTTTCTCCGCCCTGAATTTAACAAATTGGTTATTTTCCAGTTACATGTTCCTTGCTAGTCAGTAACCTATTCACTCAAAGTAGGATTATTATTCTTTTCCCTTATTATCCAAATTCAATAAATTCCATAATTTCTCATTCACACATGACTTTCCCATCTAACCACTCTATTCCCACCTCCACAGCTTTAATTTTGTAACTTGCAGTCCTTTTTGTCCTTTCCAATCCTAGTAATCACCAATCCTTTGGTAATCACAGTAGTATCCCATCCCCATGATCAATCTCTTCCTTCATCTCATTTCCAGTTAATCAATCATCATACTGCCTACATTGGCCTATCAAAGAGAATTTATGTCTCTAACTATTCAAACCATTTTGTTGAGAGGACAGCATTTTAAATATTTCTATGCTTCAAATCGGCATCATGGCCTGTCGGAGGGTTTAGCCAAGCCTACTATATTAGTCCCAATGGTACATTAAGAAACAACACTAAAACAAAATATAATGGTGGCACAATGAACAAGATATTACATGGCAATTACATAGACAATTTATGGTTAACAGGGCCCAAACCCCGGCCTAATGGTATCCTGAGTTTCTTAGGCTAAACAGATTTTTTTAAAGATTTTATTTATTTATTTGACAGATAGAGATCACAAGTAGGCAGAGAGGCAGGCAGAGACAGAGAGGAGGAAGCAGGCTTCCTGCTGAGCAGAGATCCCAATGCAGGGCTCCATCCCAGGACCCTGAGACCATGACCTGAGCCGAAGGCAGAGGCTTAACCCACTGGGCACCCACCCAGTTGCCCCCAGATTTTTCATTCTTTGTAGACTTCCCTGATCATTTCCACTGGCTGCCTCCTTGAGAAACAAGAGAGAAAATAAAAGGTGCTTTAATGACTTCCACCCCTAAGCTTGTGACTGTACTTTGTACTTTGTATGGCCTGTTAATTAGTTTTTGTTAAACGAATCGAGAGCAACTAAAACCATTAGAGCAAACGAAGCCTGAGTTTCTGTTCTCAATCCTCTTCTATTTTTGGAACCAGACCAGCCTTCACGTCAGCCTACTCATAGGCTTTCAGACCTTACCCCAGCATTACTGCCACCATGTCTCTAACACATTCTATGTGAAATTCTGTACATTCTGGAGACATTATAGATCCTTCTTGTTCCTGTGACTGGAATACTCAATTCTTTGACAAACTCCATCGCATCCTGCAAAGCCTACCAAAACCAATGTCACGTCAATCAAGGCTGCTTCCCAACTTTCCCAAGCAGTCTGCTGATTTATACTCTGCTGATTTATACTCTGCGTGTTGTTTTTTAGGGCTTCTCATACTTTATTGTCTCATACTTTATTGTTTATCTGTCCCCCTTTCCATTTCCTTCCTTGATAGAATCTCAAGGGCAAGAATTGTGTTTCTTCAATTCATTCCCTATGGCATTTTCTCTTCCATTTCTACCTTTATATCAGTTTTATAACTAGTATCACTTGGTCTATGGAGAGTTTCCATTCTTTCCTCCTCCCCTAGATGCTGCTTGTTTTTATGACATTCACTACTGTTACTTTATAATCATGTTTTTGTCTTAATTTTATCTCTTCACCAACTCCTGCCCTCACTATTAAACTAGCAAGTTCTATGAAGATAAAGATTGTATCTCACTGATTTTTATTTCCTCTAAAGCCCTTAGCACATTGTTAGATATTTAGTAGTCTCAGAATAATTGTCTCTAAAATAATGTTTCTAAAACCAGCCCAGAGCTCGTTTAACAGATTGTTGATGATCTTCACATTTTAGGCTCTGTTAGCTTTTGTTATAAACCATCCTCCCACCAAAGCAAATTCTAATTACTTTCTTTGATGAATCCTGTAATTCAATCAAACTTCATTTTTATGTATAACTTAATTTGTAATTAATCAAATACATACATATAAACTGACCATTAGAGTTTGTCATTAATAAAAAAATTACTAGCGTTACCATATTGAGCTAAAATAATTCCTACTCTAAAAAAGAAGAGACAATAAAGTTTTAGTTTATTTTTTTTAAGGTAAACACAGTTTTCAATAACCATTATTTTTTCTTTAAATAGCATCTTTCAAATAACTTCCCAGACTCTACTGGTGCTGAAATTAGGACAAGGCACCATGGGATGTGTTAGCCATTGGTCATATTTTAAAATTTTATTATTTCCCCAGGAATACTAACAAATTATTATTGTCCTACTTCTGCTATCTTCAGATTTTTTGGTTAAAATATATGTAACATTAGCCAAAACTTTTTGTGTGTGTATCTATGTTTAATATATAGGACTTTATGTGAAGAATACAAAAGAAACTATTCAAAACTATTTATTTCTACTAAGGTTGTGATTGGTATGAAAGATGGAAAAATGACCAAAAAGGTGATGAAAAAAAAACTCAAACAGGGTTACAAAATGGGATACTGGAGGACTAAAAATAATACAATGATGCTGGAATGACATTGGAAATCCTTGTGTAATTTTTCAAAAATAAAATGAACATTTTATAATTTTTTAAAAAAATTTATTTATTTACTTATTCATGAGAGAGAGAGAGAGAGCATGAGCAAAGAGAGCTGCAGGCAGAAGGAGACTCTTTCTATATTTTGGAAGAATTTATAAAGAATTAGTACCATTTATTTCTTAATTTTTGGATAGAATTCATCAGTGAAACCATTTGGTTCTGGTGCTTGCTTTTACCGAAATTTACTATCTATTCAATCCTCTTGATGGATACTTTCACAGTCATATTATCTACTTCTTTTTAATTTTTCTTGAGACTTTATCTTTACACCCATGTATTATTTGAATTTAATCTCTGCTTTGCTCTGTGTCTCCATGTCCCTGTGTCATTACTCTACTGAGAAGGAGGTATTCAATGTAATAGTGTGGTCTTTAATTTAGCCTCTCTCACTTTGCAAATGCTTAACTTTGTCTAGTTAATAAGTTTGCTTTCTTTATCTCACAGTGTAAAATAATCCAAAAATAATATGTATTCAGAAGTATTATCTGTCTCAAAATATATCATTTCTATAAAACTTCATCACCATGGCTTTATACATTATGCAGCCATTTTATTTCTATGATTTCAGTAATAACTTTAATTTTAATCAAATCTCATTAAAATCAAAATTATTCAATTCATTTCAGTATTGAGCTTCTTAAGTCTTAATTTATTGCCTTGTTTCTTTATAACTATACTTATTTTGTTTTCCCTCAACCTATTTCTTTTCAGCTCCCTCCATGCTTGTTCTACCTATTTTTCTCTTTCACTCCCTGATGGTCTTCCCTTTCCCTCTACACATGAGTGCGCGCGCACACACACACACACACACACACACACACACAACACTTCTATGTATGTCTTCTGACAAAGTGAAAATGAAAGGTGATTTATAGATTCTTGTGAAGTGTCACTGGATATTTTATAACACAACATGAAGCTTAACAACAGAACTTTTCATTTGATTAAATGTTATTCTTTTTAAAAAGATGTATTATAGAAACATTTTTTTCCCAAAAAAGTGGTGAAGTACCCTGTTTTTTATTACATTACCTTGAAATAGATTTTTAAAAATCACTCAAAGCAAGCTTCCTTGATTTTATCATGTGTGAAAATAATTTTCTTTTGAATCTTATTGTACCTTCGGACAGCAAAACTGGGATTTATGAAGTATTTCGTGCTATGGGAAAGTACAATTTCTTTAACTTCTGTTAGATATGTTGGGTGTTTTGGTTATGCTTTGAGTTTTAAAATATTTATTTTCAGAAAGCATTCTCAGTTCATATAGCTTCATAGTCCTTCCTATTGTTAATGGAAGGAGAGAGAAACGAAAAAAACAAAAACTTGATAGGTCTGTTTTGCTCTATT
Organism: Taxidea taxus jeffersonii; assembly: GCA_003697995.1. Classification (NCBI taxonomy): domain Eukaryota; kingdom Metazoa; phylum Chordata; class Mammalia; order Carnivora; family Mustelidae; genus Taxidea; species Taxidea taxus. Next base: position 98,033 of record ML099790.1, on the reverse strand, counting down.
GCTTTTGCATTGACATATCTAAATCTTAAGTCTATTACTAAAATGTCAATATTTATACTGGAGGAAAATAAGAAAAGGCATTTCAATTGCTGGCCCTAGGATGTTTCATTTTCTTGTTCATAGGAATTATATACCTTTCCTTTCTCCAAGGGGTTTACCAGATAATTTTAATCTTACCTACCCATTTCCATAATCACCACTTTGTATTATTTTGATTAAGCTAGATTAAATATAGCTGTTTGTCCTGAAAGGGTTCTGGCCTACATCTATCCTTTACCCAGTTTTTATGAATGAGACAGATTCAGAGAGAATATCAATGATTTACTCAAAGTCAACCATTCATTTGTGTGCTCTGACACACACATTACTATTGGATTTCAAAGCTTGTTTTTGTTCTACCACACTGTGGTTCTTTATTTAATGTTTTCTTGATTGTTTCCCTGCTGGTAAATTTATTTACCCATTGAGGTCAATTTCAATTGTAGATCAAGTCTTATTTTTAGTCTAAGTAGTCAATTTGGATCCAATTCACCAGGAATAAAGTATCATGAAGATTGTAGTTTATTATATCAACATTAAAGTTAGCCTTGGTGCAGATTCTGTCTTGACTGTGGTAACCACATTCCAGCAACTTAAAAATCTATAACAAATCCCTATGTTCCTGTTTCTTTCATCTTCAGAGATTGAATCTCAGGCCTGGAAGACTATATTTCTCTAAAGGGACCAATTCCTGCTTCTGAATCCCAATCAGCCAATAAGTAAGTCTGTCTTCTCTTTTCCTACACTCCTCTTCTCTGCTAGGAGAGATACTGGAGGTAGAAGACTGAAAAGACAAGTTCCAGTCACTTGAATTTACATTCCCTATTAACTGTTATGGGGATGCCCAATCTATCTGTCTCCTTAACACTTGCATACCCATCCTGAGTTTAATGAATTTATAACTTTACTGTTCATTGTTATTGGAAACAAAGATTCTTTTATGACCACCTTATGAATAATGACTATCTTAAGAAGAATCAATTTCCTGGCCTTCTCTAACTACAGTTTAGGGACTATTAACTTCTGTAAACTCTGTCCTATCCTGGCCTTGCCATATTTATCTGACTCTCACTAACTGAATACCATTTATTATTTAATGTTGTTTATGGCAATATTCTTACTGTGCAATAAAACAATGACTATTGTAATATAAATTTGAATGAAATTGCTCTTATGCCTTAGTTGCTATCTCTAATTACTATTATTCACTCCATTATATATTTAATTATAATAATAATGACCACAAGTATTAATATTCTTTAAAAATGACTGTACATTTTTTAAAATAAGTATATGTGATGCTTAATTAAATAAAAGTAAGATTTTCCACTTCATCCCATAACTGGGATTCTCCATAAGAAAACTCAAATATCATTACATGAATTGGAACTAAGACCAATAATCCCTTTCCTCTTAAGGAAATCCTTTAGCATATTTTTAATTTTCCCCTATGTTTTAAGGATTATTAGTAGCATCAGGGTTCCAGCATAAGTATATAAAGTATATAAAGCCACTTTTCAACTCTACATGTTGAAAAACGAGCAATTAAAAACTGTCAGACATCATGAGTAAAGCAATTTTTGAGAAAGTCAAATTTTATTTGCTATTTCGTCTGCTGAAATGACTGTCTTCATTACTAAAGAAGTCAGTTCTGTAAATTTTTAATAAGACCATTTCCCAAACTAGGTATAACATCTGGAAAGAAATTATTCAAATGATGCTTTCAAGTTTGTAAATTTATCACTATAAGTTAAAGTTTCATGGATTTTTGTTTCTTGAGTAATATGAAATCCCACATTTGTACAATTTAGATTATATAATCAAAGCATTTAAAACAAAAGCATGTGTTCAAATGTTTAAGAAAATACTACTCTAGAAAATGCATCTGTCAAAAACCTATGATCACTTTTTTCTTGCTCATTTCATTTTTGCCTTTTTAAAAAAATTTGTAGAATATAGAATAAAGCATTCCTGGGGTTTATAAAGCTATCTGGAATGGAAATACTTTAGGATATTTCTTCAAATTTAACATAATGTTCTTTTAGTTCACTCAAAATTTGTAGGCAGTAGAAGATTCTGGTTTAAATATATATATATATATATATGCATATATATATATACACATACATACATATATATGTGTATATATATATGTTTGTCACGTGATGTTAGCCATAACAGAAACCAATAATACTGATTTTAAAAGTGAATTTACAAGAAAATGAATTTAAAAATATGAAACTGTAACTATGCTTTAAGTTTAATTCACTTGTATTTATTTAGACAGGTGCAACCACTGACATAAAAATGAAAAGCAGATTCATATGTTATTGAAGTAAAATGCATGAACTTATAGCTATACTGAAGATATATGAAAGATCTAGTCATTTTAAACATTATATTATTTTCTAACAACACATCTACCACCAATATCAAGAAAGTCTAGAAAGTGACACAGATGGATAAGCTATATAATATTTATGTAAGCTTGTGTTCTTAATATATCCTTTCTGTGAAACCTGAAAAAAATAACTAAAATGATGAAAGGTATAAACTAAGTATTTTTTTATTTTTCTCACACTTTATTGTATATAAACAATAGGATACTTGATACATTGAAACCCAATTTTCTTGGGAAAACGAAAACACATATATCTTTCTTAAATTGTTTGCTTTTTTGTCAGAAGAATAAAATAAATCAATTCAAACCAACAAAATGTACAATAGTGGTCAGAATTTGTCATATATAGAGATCATGTTTTGGAGGGAAATAAAAAAAAACAAGGAAGAAACAAAGGAGAGTGAAGAAAATGGAGAGACACACAGACACAGAGACAGAGAGAGAGAGACAGAAACAGAGAGATGGAAAGAAGTCTCTAGGTGAGGTTAATGTTGGCATGATAACAACAGTATTGAAAAACTTGATTCAGCCCATGAGTTTGGATCCTTGGATAATTCACAGGCTTAGGTGAAAACTGGATTTATTAATGATTCAGGTATTTGGTGCTTACAGATTGGATTAACAATCTGTTAATCTGTCATCTGGTTAAAAATGTAGGGATTCAGTAAGAATTTATTTGTTGAAGAGTAGTAAAATAGAAGCCACAATCCTGATTTATAAGACACTTACAGTATGGTCGCAGAGGGAAAAAATGGTTAAAACATATATAATATCTAGATCATAAATTATCAAAATATATCCTCATATGCAACTTTCTGAGGTTCAGGAGAGAGAGTACGGGAATTTAAATAAGAGCAGGATCAACATAGTTTGGGACACATAATCAATTTAGTAATGATTCCAAAGATATCCAGGTCTTAATTCCTGAAACCTGTGAATGTTACTTTATATAGTAAAAGGGACTGTGCTGATTAATGAAATTAAACATATTAGAATGGATGGATTATTCTGGATTATCTTTTTTGGCTCTGAATACAATCACACTATGAGGGAGTAGAGGAAGATTTGACTACAGTAGAAGAATGTGAAGATGAAAGTGAGAGGAGATGTGAGAAGAGTCAATGAACCAAGGACAGCCTCCAGAAACTGAGAAGCAAAAAGACTGGTTGTCCCTACTTCCAGAGTCCTGCTCTGCCAAAACCTTGATTTTGATCCTATGGCAATGGTTTTGGACTTCTGACCTCAGAATTTTAGAGAATAAATATGTATTGTTTTAGGCTACTAAGTCTGTGTAACAACAGCCATGGGAAACTAATATAGGTACAATCCTGAATTCATATTTTTATGAAGTTTCCTGCAAACATGAAAACTGGTTTGTGGAGTATAGATTATGAATAAGTAATCTCATAAATAATCAGACAATTTTGGAAAGTATTATTAACTCTCATGCAAAAAAAAAAAAAAGAAAAGTAGAATAATGTAAGAGAGAATAACTTTACAGGAAGTGAAAAGACAAGCTATATCCTAAAAGAAATATTTCCAAATCATGTATTCAATAAAGGATTCTCCAGAATATATAAAAATTTATCCAAGAGCATGAGAACAAAAACGACACAGTTTAAAAATGTACAAAACACATGAACAGACACATTATCAAAGAGCATGAGGGTGGCAAATGAACACAAGGAAGATATTCAATGTTATCAATGTTTGGGGAAATGCAGGTTACAATCCCAATGAGGTGCCACTAGACATATATCAGGGTAGCTTAAACAAAATACTGACAACACTAAATAGTGGTAAGAATGCAGAACAACTCAAACCTTCATAGGAATGCCAAGTGATAAAGCTACTCTGAAAAACTGTTAGGCAGTTTATTATAAACATATGGTTACCATAAAATTGAGGTATCCTTCATTTGGAAATTTATATTAGGAAAATGAAAACTTTATTCACTGAAATACCTGTACAAAAATATTTATAATGGTTCTATTCACATTTGCAAAAAAACCTCGAAATAACTCAAAAGTCCTTTAAAAAGTGAGATAAAAGTAGTGATACGCCCATGTAATTGATATTATTCACAAATACAAAGGAAATATATTGATATAAAGAAGAACTTGGATGAATATTAAAGATGTTATGTTAAACAAAGGAAACCAGTCCCCCAAACATTACATTCTATTTGATTCATTTATATGAAATTGCAGAGATCAAATTGTAATGATGGAGAAGAGATCAGTGAATGCCCATGGTCTGTAGTGGGTTGAGTGTGTGACTATAAAAGAACAGCACAGGGAGGTATTTTGGGGACTTTGGGATATTCTAGTATCCTGATTATAGTTATGAATACACTTATATAAACATGAATTAAAATCCATAGAATTTACACCAAAAGAAAAAAATTAGTCAATTTTACTGTAAATTGATTTAAAATTTTTTTAAAAACAAAAATAGAAAATGCTACTGTGGCTCTTCTTTTACTCATTAGAAAATCATGAAAGAATAACAGTGGTAAGAAAAAGGCAGAAAAAAAAACTATACTGATCAAGGAAAGGATTGTAAGGATCTGAAATCTGGTCAGAAACTTGGACGGCAAGAGGGATGAACTAATGAGACTCTAGAACAGATGGGTCCTAGACACTGCTGAAAGTATATGCAAAGTTAAGGTAGAAATGACAGTTATATATCTGCATGAGAGAAAATGTTAATGGGGGTCACATAGTGGGGATGGACAAAAGGATGGCGCTAGAATGAGGTCAGAGAAAGATTAGTTAACAAATTCGGCATATGGAAAGTAAGGATATAAAAACAGACCCCACTTTATATGTCATTAGGGAAATGTAGATTCAAACAATGAGATATCACTACCCACCTTTAGGATGGCCCAAATCAGGAATATTGAACAACACCGAATATTGCCAAGGTAGTAGATAACAAACTCTGCATTGCTGGTGGGAATGTAAAATGGTATAGCCACTTTTAGGACAGTTTAGTGGTTTCTTTTTTTTTTTTTTTAAGATTTTATTTATTCACTTGATAGAGAGAGATCACAAGTAGGCAGAGAGGCCTGCAGAGAGAGAGGAAGGGAAGCAGGCTCCCCGCTGAGCAGAGAGCCTGACGTGGGGCTCGATCCCAGGACTCTGAGATCATGACCTGAGCCGAGGGCAGAGGCTTTAACCCACTGAGCTACCCAGGCTCCCCAAGTGTAGTGGTTTCTTACAAAACTGCACATACTCTTACCATACAATTCCAAGCAGTGGTGCTCCTTGGTATTTACCTAAAAGAGTTGAAAACTAATGTCTGTGTAAAAAACCTGCACATAGATATCTATAGCAGCTTTATTTATAATTTATAAAAGTTAGAAGCAACCAAGATGTCTGTCCTTCAGGAAGTAAATGGATATACAAATTATGGGAACATTCAGACAATAGTATATTAATCAGAGTTAGAAAGAAATGAGCTATTGCACTATAAAACATAGAGGAAAATTAAGTGCATATTACTAATAAAAGAAACCAATCTGAAAAGTTATGATTTCAATTATATGACATCTTCAAAAAGGCAAAACTATGGAGACAGTAAAATCATCATTGATTGCTAGGGGTTCAGGTGCAAAGGAGAGTTGGACGGGCAGACAAAAGAAGATTTAGGGGTGCAATAAAAATATTCTGGATAGATGGTACATGGTCTTATACATTTATCTGAACCCAGAGAAAGTACAATACCAAGAATGAAGCCTAATGTAAATTATACACTTCAGGGAATTATGTGTTGATGTAGGTTCATCAACTGCAGTAAACGTACCACTAGTGGGGGATGTTGATAATGGGGCAGACCATTGCATGTGTGGAGGCAGAGTATACATGGGAAATCTCTATACCTTCTCCTTAATTTTGCTGTGAAAGTAAAACTACTCTTAAAAAAAATTTAAATCAATAGATTGATAAGCCAATACATTTTAAAAAATTAATCTAAAACAAAACAAGAAAAAAATATTTAATAGCTCTCTAGACAAAAACTCTTTACTCTGGACTGTTTTAACTCCTCTGCCAAGCTCTCTGATTTGGCAAGAAATCTACACTCTCTTGAAGACTTTTATTCTTATTCCCTCTCCCACTTTTCCTCTCTTTTCTTCCCTTCCCTCCTTTCTTCCTTTCATTCATTCCTATCTTTCTATGTTCTTTTCATACGTAAATATATTTTCATTCATTTCTGAGATGTTACCATAACCAAAATATAAATACTTTGAAAGCAAAAGTGTATTGTGCAGCTTCATAATACATAGGATCATTTCTGTTTGGTAGACTCTTGATTTGAGGTCTGATTTTTGCTTATGTAGTTCTAAAGATTTTAACAAAATATGTACATTGTAAAAAGAAATCTAAAATAAAATTTTCTTTACAGAGTTTTCTAACATATTAGAAAACACAGGTTAGTTTCTATTATATTTTGTATTTATCTCAGTAATACTTTTCCCACTCCAACATGAGTAAGAAAATTATCAAGATAATTAAAAATAGAAAAAGTGGTCCTATGAAAAATATGTAAAGCAGTCACAGACATATATTTAGATTAGGAAACAGAAGGTTAAGAGGATAACTGATACCCATTTTCAAGTGTACTAAGCTTGATTATAAGAATCATGTTGACCATATTTTTCCAAATTTATAAAGGTCATGACTAGGATAAAATTATCATAAGTCGCTGTAGTGCCACTAATTATACAAGAGGAAGAAAAAAATGTTTAATCATGATGGCAATAAATTACTCAAGCAAGTTATCCTGTGGATTGTAAATGTCTTTTTAAAAATTTATTTATTTTTTAATTTTTATCATTCAGTTTAATTTCTTATCCTTGAAAATGAAAAAAATCTATGTCCTTAGATTACTTATATCTTAAAGCAAAAGATTAGTACAAATTAATCCTGTGAGAATTATAGTTCATTTATTGGAGGAAAAAAAAACTCCCTTTAAATTAGAAACACTTTGGAAAATTAATAAAGAAGCTTAACATTAAAGATACTTAACAATAAAGATACTTAATAATTTTAACAATGTTGTTAACAATACTTAACAACATTAACAATAAAGATACTTAAAAAACATTTAACTTGTAAAGTAAAATGATTTATGTTAAGGTAGCTTATTGATTAAAGGCAATAATACTCCTGAGAATGTTTTCTAAGTATATTGAAAGTGCTAAAAAATTTTGTTTGTAATTGTTTCTTTCTCTTCTATATTTTTAATCTTTCCAATGAGACATATTTTCTATGAGTAAAGGGGGGATTTTTTCCATCTCAATTTATCTCCAAGTTTAGCACACAACTATGCACAAAGAAGATAATTGTATTGGCTTGCATGTCTTAAAGTCATATCCTTATTCTAAGTGTTGATCAATAGCAATTTATCAAAAACATTCAGTCCTTGTGGTAGGTGAAATAAGGTATACAGAAGTATGAAACTATGTTCCCCCTCATATTATATATATATATGCTATAACACAATTGTTCCTGACATGAAAAGCTCATTTTTAAAGACTTTTTGTCATTGGATGTAAAAGTACATTTTAGATCTTTAAGGATAGAGAGGTCAGAGGTAACTGAGCAGCTGTGGAAGACTTCATTTACTTATTCATCAAGTATTACTCGGATTTTACCTCTTTCTGTTTCTTCTGGGCAGGGAGTTACTGACATAAAACCCCAGCTCTACAAAAAAAGTAAGACTGCGGCAATGATGAACACTGCAGGCAGCGGGTAAAAACGTAAAGGCATAATAGAGTAGACGTTAATGTTGTGTGATTTCAGGATGCTCTGGTAGGTGCTGGAGGTCTCGAGGTTATATGATTGGCTGGACACATTTTAGAGGATTTTAAGATGAGTGCCAGATTTTAGATGGGTTTAAGAGACAGACAAGGTAGTAAAGAATAGAATAGGAAATGTTATCTTAGACCAAAAAAAAAAAAAAAAAAAAGTTGGATCAACTTTTTCTCATTACACTATGAAAGGTAATGAATGACTAACATTTAGACCTTTGAAATCCAGTTCACAGTGTATAGGACTTTTATTTTAAACTGTGATATATTAACAGTATTATCTGAAAATATTTTAATTCTTTTCTGAGAAACATGAACTATGTGGTACAGAACTTTAGGATAGCATAAAAAGATTTAGTATATGTAGAATAATAGTTTAAAAGACTTGAAATAATTTCTATTTTCCATCAACTGTATTTATTAAAGATTTTTACCATAAGTACAGAAATCTTGTTGAGCTCCAAGTTCTTATTTATGGATTTATTTTTTTCTCATAGGAAACATTCATAAATGACACATTCACACAACAGCTATAATATTTCAGGGATTTTCTTTTACTAGATCCCCTTTGGTCTCTTTCTGATATCTCTGCTGTATAAACTATGGGGATATCCTTAAGGAAGTCTGAAATTACCCACTTTCATCTCCAATAACCACAATATCTATCCTTCTACTTTAAGCCTAATATGTGCAAGTAAAATCTATGTATAAATGAGAAAATTCTCCATGCTTAAAAACCATAGCCTCTTTAGCTAGAAATCCAGTGCTCCTATTTCATCCATCTAATGTTTCCTTTTAAAATGCAAATATATAGGGGTACCTGGGTGGCTAAATGGTTGGGTGTGGGACTCTTTGTTTTGCTCAGGTCATGATCTCAGGGTTGGGAGACTGGGCCCCTAGTTGGGCAGCACATTCAGCGGGGAGTTTTCTTGAGATTCTTTCCCTCTGCCCCCCCACCTCTCTTTCTCTCTCTCTCAAATAAATAAGTAAACATTAAAAAAAAATAAAATGCAAATATGTCATGGATTAGTCATACTTGGAGGCATCATTAATTTCTATCTGATTTATCAGTTAAGATCTCAGTAGGTGTTAATTAGCAAGCTGGAACAAAAACATCCAAAAATTAAATGGATTTATGAGGTTTATGAGAATGGTTTATGAGAAGGTTTTTAGAGAAGGGGAAGATATTCCACAAAAAAAAGAAAGAAAGAAAGAAAGAAAGAAAGAAAGAAAGAAAGAAAGGAGGAAAGAAAGAAAATACATTAGTCTTCCCCCTACTCCCGTTATCTGTGGCTTCACTTTCTGTGGTTTAACTACCCACCATCAGCTATGGTCTGGAAGCAGATGATCCTCCTTCTGACGTAGGTCAGTGATCCTCCTTCTGTCAGAAGGTCAGTGATAGCCTAATGCTACATCACAAATCCTATCTACATCATTCATCTCACTTACTCTGATCAGCATTTTATCATCTCATATCATCACAAGAAGTGTGAGTATAGTACAGTAAGATATTTTGAGAGTTAGAGACCACAGTCAGGTAACTTTTATTATAATATAAAAACATATTATATATACCATCTAATATAATATATATAATATATAACATGTAATAAAATAGAAAATATATTATAATATGTTGTTATAATTGTTCTATTTCAGCATTAGTTATTGTTAAGCTCTTACTCTGCCTCATTTATAAATTAATCCTTATTGTAGGTACATATGAATAGGAAAAAACATAGTATATATAGGATTCAGTACTGTTGTTTTCAGGAGCCCACTGGGGATCTTGGAATGTAACCCCACAGATCTGGGAAAACTACTGTAGTCTTTTATTGAAAAAGAATTATCACATATTGCATACTTCCTAAATTTGATGAGACATATTATTGATTCTTTAAGATGCGTTGTCCTATAGATCTCCATAAGAATCTTTTCCCTCACTTTATTATTTAGTTGATGGTTAATCTGTTAACATTATCATACAATCCTGCTTTAAAATATTATGGACTGGGGAGCCTGGGTTGCTGTTGGTTGGACATCTGACTCTTGGTTTCAGCTTGGGTCCTAAATAGGCTCTGGGCTCAGCAAGGAGTCTGCTTAGGATTCTCTCTCTCCATTCCACCTCCCTCACCTTCCTCATTCTAAAATAAATAAATGAGTCTTTAAAAATAAAAGAAATATTCTGAACAGTAATAGATTTCTGTTTCTGAGACAGAGACCAAAGTGTGGTAGAAGGAGTAGGGCAATTAAACACATTGAGTAGTACCAGGTTAAACCAGTTATACGGTGGGCTAAATCAGACTGCGGGATCATCTGAGCAGCAGGAGGCAAACACCTACTGAGAGGAGACACAGATAAATACTGACCTGTCAAGACCTGGTACCTGTAAAACAGTAGGTAATCTTCAGATTCATAGGAGTATCAATGAGGCAGTAGTTAGATGAAACAAAATGAAGATCTGAGGAGAAAAAGGACTAGTTTGTTATAAGGACAAGGCCAACATTCCAAATGGTTTCTGAATAACTAGAGGTCCCAGGAACTTGCCCATAGTGGTGTGTTTTGGCTGAATGGGGAGGGAAAAGACAAGTCAGTTTAAAGACACAAAGTAAACCCAGCAGAAAGAATATCATTCTATGAGAAAGGAGACAAGGCTGTATTTCTTTTCTTTTGCTTTTTCTTGTTTTCTTATGAGCCCCAGGACCTAAGGCAGTTATTTAATATTTACAGAGACTCAGTAGATATTCCGCAGTTATGTGGCCAGGAGTATTCAGGCCACTGGAGATGCACAGATGAATAAGGCATAGACGTAATAATATGGCACATGCCTGAAGGAAACTGGCTACACTAGAGGATATTGTGAAATCCCTTTATGTAATTTTGTTAGAGATGCAATAAAAAAAAAGTCTTTGTTACCAGTTTCTATACCTTTGGTTTATTTTGTTTGTGCTGAAAAGTCACCTCAGTAAATTGGGAAACATTTTATTTGTCAGCAGAGAATCTAAAGAAAGTATATGTATATATGTATGGCAGCTGGATTTTTACCCCATAATTCTTATCTTTTGTTTTTTCATAGTGTATTCGCCTTCATAACTAGGCAGCATATCCAGGTCATTTCCTAATAGGTACTATGTTACACTATAACAACTGAGACCACATTTTATTTTAATTTTGAGGTTTCCTTGATTTGGTCTTTTCATCAAAGTGGGAATTACGTTAGGCAAAATTTACAATGGAACTTAATTTATTCCCCTAGATTATATTACAAAAATTTTATTCTTTCTTTGATTTATAAATAAAATCCCTGACAGTGAACTCCCTCTGTCTCCTTTATGCAATCATCAAAAGCTATCATTTTTACTTTCCAAATGTATTTTATATCCATCTACTTCTCTTCAAGTTAAATGGCTGCTATCCACAGTTTCCTTTCTCATTTCCCCACATCTACACTAAATTCTCCTCATCTATCCCTCTCAACAGCAAGCAGAAGACCTGCTCACAATTGAAACATAATCACCTCATGCCAGTGCTTCAAAACTTTCAGCAGCTTTCTTTACCTATTTTTAAATATGCACAGATGTACACACCCACACATGCTTACAGACACACACACACACACACACACACACACACACACACACCCCATGACTGGTCATCTGTCTCCTGTGTATTTCTCCAACACTCTCCCCTTCTACCTGTATGGTTTTCTATCAGTTCATCCAAAGTATAGTATTCCATTTTTCTCAGGGTCTTCTCTTAGGCTGATTTCTTCTGCTATAACTTGTTTCCCATTTATCACTAAACAAATTCCTCTCCATTCTGTAAGACTTAGATTAAGTATCATTACCTCAGGAGCCTTCACTGTCATTCCAAACTAGATTAGGTTTCTCTCCCTTCATATAATTTAATTGTTCTCTATATGTTTACTTTATAAATTTATCAAAATTGACAAATTATACATTAATAAGTGAGTGAATTCACTATTCCCCTAGGAAGACAGCATCACAAAAAATCATACAAAACAAACCACCATAGCCAGGCTTTAGTGTTTTGGAAGTCTAGGCTCCCTTAGGCAAGGGAGATTTAATATCATTTTATAAATATCACAATTGCCTAACCTTTAAAACATCTCCATGCTGGCCTCAGTTCCTGAGGTCTCTGTCTTTTGTTGGCATTTCAATGGGTCTACTCATTGGTAAAGGAAACAGAGCCTTTGTGCTTCCACTATAAAACCTGGGAGTGGCCAGATGTCTACTTTTTTTTTTTTTTTTAATTAAGTCTCTTTCACTGAACCATATACTCTGTGAGTCTATATTCTTAGACTCTAGTACTGTACCCTCCATAGAGTAAGAATTCGACGAATATTGTAAGTGGATACATAGAACTTATTTTTCCAAAGTTGCATCTGCTTAAACATTTTATGCTACTACCATCCCTAGATTCACCTCAGTTAATCATTAAATTATTTATATATTTACCATTCTTATAGAAATATATTTGCTTCAATGGATGTACTGATTAGAAAACAGTTTATGCATCCAACAGTGCTTTGAATTCCACAGTTCTCATGTATTTTAAAATCACAAAGTTTTTAACTCAATAACTTCTAATTAGTTTTTTGAAAGACAAAAGAGAAATTGAGAGGTAATTGAATTTGTCCAATTTATGTATTCACATCTCAAGAGAGAGAGGGAGCAAGTATCAGAAAGAAAATCAGAATCAAAACATTGCTTTAAGAGAAAGAAGCATGACACCACCACTTTTTTTCATTGAAAACATTTTGTGCCATAAATCTGTTTCTACACAATATGCTCAAAAGTTCTCATTCCAAACTAAAGCACATTAACTTTTAATCATACATAAAATGTCAGTTCTTAGCCAAAGAACAGTGAGATTCTTTACAAAACTTACCCTTATAAATTAAAGCCTGATGTTAGCTCTGCCAAATCCCCTAGTAGAATTACTTTAATGAATGTTAACATAATTAAAAGAAAGAAAGTGCAGCTCAAAAATTTGGTATAAGAAGCTCCAGTTTGAGTTTTTTCCTCCATGACTTAAGAAAGAGCTCAGAGAGACTCTAGAATGCATGCTTTTGCAAATGGAAGCATGTACTAATATCTAAATGCATACAATAAATGAAGATAAAATAGATTTTACAATATGTTGTAAAATGTTATTTTTCTGTCCTATCATGTCTACTATTTTGAGTAACAATCTTATTAAAAATTGAAAATGTTATTTATGCAGTAACATTAGAAGTGTACACTTTCTGAATAAAGGCAAGACAACCCTGCTGTTCAGTAAGCTTAGAAGAAAGTAGAGGGGAAGACATTTGGCTTATATTTAGTGAGACTGAACTATACTGATTCTTTTTTAAAAGACTATGCAAATGGGCTTAAAGAATTTTAAAAATGATCAAGAAAATTAATTAGAATCATAAACTAATATTCAGGGAAAATAACCATTTAAGTCAGAATTTTTGCTGTTTTAGAATAAAGAGAACAGTTTGCAGAGTGTTAATTTTATTTCTCAATAATCTTAATTTGTGTGAGGTGCAAATACCCCCACAATCATTTTATCATTGTGGGTTTAACATCAATGCATGAATGAACGCTAGCATTCTCTTTGCCCAAATTGCTTTTTTCTTTCTTATATTCTTTAAAATTATAGTTCTTGAATACAGTTCTAGTAAAGCTTCCCTTGTTCAGAAACACCCCACTTAAATCCCTACCCCAAACCACATGCTCACTTATGGGTAATGAGCTGCCTTCTCTGAGCACCCATAACATTTTGCTAGTATAGTCTTATATTATATTTGCATAAGCTCCTTTCTGCAATGGCCCCAGAAACCATCACAGTCAGGGAATTTGTTTCATATATACACATATAAGCATCTAGTCTTATTGTAATAGCACCTATTTCAAGGTAGATGTTTCAGAAATGCTGAGTATCTTAATCTACAATGTAAAATCTAGATTAGGTAACAGTTTATACACTTATACTTAAGAAAATCTACACTTGTGCCCCATAGACTATTTCTTTTAGAGGACTTTATTTTGTATGTTTCATTCTGGTTATGTGGAATAGATTATGTCGCTTTGACCCCAGGGTGATTTTTTTTTTTTTTTTTAAATCCACCAGGATGACTTTAAACCAGAGACACCGAAGTCATTCCCCAAAGGGACAGGAAAACTAGTCTAATTAAAAGACAACAAGGTAAATAAAAAAAATAAGCCAGTATGCAATAGGCAATGGTAGGGACTGTGGCCAAATAACATTATTTTGCAGTTCTAAAGTGGCAGATACTACTCACTTTGGGAAAAGTTTTGCACAGAAGGTGTGTATCCCAGTTTTTGGATACCTGATTTTTCATGGGAAACCAAATCTTAATTAGTTTGTATCTCACTCATTATATATGTGTATATATATGTATATACATATGTATATATATTTCCTTCATTTATTTTTCTTATGCAACTTCTCCAATTTAAACTATTTCTAGCTCATATCTAAACCTAATGATTCTCTTAGATATTCATGTTAAGATAGTAAAGATGTATTAAGTAAGGCACTTGTGATGAGCACTGGGTGTTACACATAAGTGATGAAACACTAAATTCTACTCTTGAAACTAATATTACACTATATGTTAGCTAACTAGGATCTAAATAAAAACTTGAAAAAATAAAAGATAGTAAAGATGTAAATATCTTTAGTTACCAATGTCACAGTTCAGCTGAACATTCTCTGACTTTCTACTGCCTAAGAGAGAAATCTAATGTGTCTTATCCTGAGGTTCTCATGTTTAACCCTAGTCACCTAATTTACATTTATACTTTTTTTTGTACTTCATAATTTGGAGCAACCCATCCATCCATCCATCAATGTATTGTGTTGTTGTAGGGGTGGGAAAAGTGTTTCTTTCTTTCCTTTAGGTTCTTCGGCTAGTCTAAAAATTACATTAATGTAAGACAGATTAATAGGAGAAAAACATCTCCTCCGTACAGGAGATGCATAAACACATGAGACTCAAAGGCAGTCAAGTAATTGAGATTTATGTGCTGCCCGAGCTAAGGAATGGGATAAGGGTGTGGGCCTTCAAAAGGGAGGAAGGCAATTCACAGGAAAATAATAGAAGCAGCTGTATGATAATCGGATGTTTGCTCTGCCTTGCAGGTAAGTCTTTCAGATAAAAGAACTATCTCTGGTAATAGCTTTCTTCCTGGGCTAGCCCCCAGCTAAATTATTTTAGGTAGTTATGGAGAGGTAAAGGTTTTCCTGAGTTGGCTGAGCCCCAGTTATCCTCAGCTGGAAATAATCCGCATGCCAGAGTGGCATATATGAGGGTGGCCTATTCTGCTCCCCATCACTGCCTTCGTGTCTGAACCTGCAAAGCACGCGTTAAATACAATCTGCCCAGGGACTTAAGGAATCTGAATTTCTTAATTAATTTAGTCTTGCATACTTGACTATGCAAAGGGTCTGGTTTAACACATATATTATTTGATTCACAAACTACTTTTCCCATATTCTCATGTTTCCTACCATGTGAATTAAGGAGAGGTTATGGTTAGGAATAAGAAGTATAAGGGTATGAGAGATACATGGATTCACAAACTACGTTTCCCATATTAAACATACTCATTCTATAAACTAAAGGAGCAAATGTATTTTCCATGTATCTAGATTGGTTTAGATTCCAGAGTTACATGAGTATTTTTGTTTAATAATTGAAAAATCATTGCAAGTAATAATTTGCTTTGAATAGTTTAGGAAGGACTTTAGAAAGTAGAGAGCCTCTTGCTTTTCCCTATGTAAGATAATAAGACTTGGAATCTTATACATTTAAAGTGAAATCTTTTTACCATACTCAGTCATTTTCCCTTGTTCTCTTATTGTCACTGGGATATAAATCTTCCACAATTCTCTCTACATTATATTACTGATAATTTTTATCCTTGTCCTTAGATAATTCACAGCACTTAAAGTTATAAAATACTGGTCTTAAAGTTTAACCACGACAAATAATTTGTATTAATTTTATCCTAAGCTGAATCATATTTTATTCTTAAGTTTCTATTTATAAGAATGGAAATCTTCCTCACTGTCCTTGAAACGTACCTTGCTGGTACTCATACCCTTATACTTCTTATTCCTAACCATAACCTCTCCTTAATTCACACGGTAGGAAACATGGGAACTTCTAATATTTTTAAAATGCCTTCCAGGTCATAGTAATCCATTTTCCTGAACTCCTATGCATGAAGTGGTATTCCAGTGCTTGGAATTTTTATCTTTTTTTAAATTATTATTTCTAAATTTACTACAAGTAAGCAACTCAATAACAAAATATATTTTTTTTCTTTCTCATGTGCTACAATTAACATACAGCTTTCACTATAGTAACTGAGCAACAATCCTAGGCTGGCAATGTAACTTGGAACACAAATTTTGACTAAGGCTTCCTATAAATCAAAACAGAAATGGAGAACAGTAAGTTATAATGCTCTCATTATCTAATAAAAGGAGGTAAATAAATTCATAAGGAGTAGGAAAAGAAACTTGTCCTGGCTGTAAATGTAAAGAGAAATTCATTATGTAAATTTTTTTGAACAACTTAATGGACTTGCCTTTAATGCAGTGCCCTGACATACTGGACTGATTTTTCATCTGGTTGTTTTCTATGTCTATCCATAATAAAAAACAGTAAGTATAATGCAGAATCAAATTCATATGAGGGAATCTTTTTGAAATTAAAATTTTATTACATCATAGTTTTAGAGAGTTCTGGTTGTGAGAACCATGGAATGCTTCATATTCCTGAAATGGTAAAACTGTAGTTAAAATAAGAGATAGAAATCCTAAAAAGGTCGGTTGGAAGTAAATAATAAAGTAAAGGCATTTTAATTTAACTATGGCAGAGTTTAAAGGACTGTAATGTGGAAGACACATAATTAGACTCGTGTTTAGAATGATGACAACTCAGAGGGTACCACCACCTCAATTCATACATTTCCCCTATTGAAATAATCACACAGATATATTTTCAAAGGCTTCTATACAAACGATGCTTGATCAAAAAACAGAACAATTTGTGACCATCATAATATATAAGATACTATAAATCTATATCGGGCACCTGGGTGGCTCAGTTGTTAAGCGTCTGCCTTCCACTCAGTTCATGATCCCAAGATCCTGGAATCGAGCCCTGCATGGGGCCTTCTACTCAGCGGGAAGCCTGCTTCTCCCTCTTCCACTCCCCCTGCTTGTGTTCCCTCTCTTGCTATGTCTCTCTCAGTCAAATAATAAATAAAATCTTTAAAAAAATAAATCCATATTAAGAAATGTTCTAGGAGCACCTGGATGACTGAGTTAATTAAGCATCTGCCTTCAGCTCAGGTCAAAATCTCAGGGTCCTGGATTTGAGCCACAGATCAGGCTCTCTGCTCAGCAGGGAGTCTACCTCTCCCCCTGCCCCTGTACAGGCACGTGCTCCCTCTCTCTCTCTCTCAACCCTAAAGAAAATCTTCTAAAAATACAAATATTCTCTAGCACTGCAACATGAAGTAGATTTACCTTT
Organism: Taxidea taxus jeffersonii; assembly: GCA_003697995.1. NCBI lineage: Eukaryota > Metazoa > Chordata > Mammalia > Carnivora > Mustelidae > Taxidea > Taxidea taxus. Next base: position 80,198 of record ML099790.1, on the reverse strand, counting down.
GCAGGTAGAGAAAAATCTACAAAATATGCTAATAAAATAAAGAAGTTCACCCTTAGGCTTTTGTCTCAGGATATGAACTGCTGGAAACAGAGTCTTTCTCACACTGACAGGAGAGAGCTGGAATAACTTTAAATTCACTACTTTTTTCCAACCTGTTGGAGACCTGAGTTTATAGAGTAACCAACTGGTTCAAAATTTGAAGAGAGATGGTCCCTGAAGAAAGAACACATGAGTTGAAAGAGAAAATTTGACACATGAAGGGTGCATGGGTGTCTCAGTCGGTTAAGCACCTAACACTTGCTTTTGCCTCAGGTCATGATCTAAGGTCCTGAGATTTAGTGATGTTAGGCTCCATGTTCAGTGGGGAGTCTGCTTCTCCTCCTGCTTGCATTCTCGTGTTCTCTCTGTCTTTCAAATAAATAAATAAAATCTTAAAAAAAAAAGACAATTTGACAAGAGTGAAGACAATGTGGGCTACTGGAGTGAATAAAAGTATGGATGTTGCAGAAATTGGGGGAATTTCTTTCAAGACTCTTTCTCCATGAACTCTCTAGAGACACAGAAAAGTTTTGAAGGAGCCCAACAATGCTCACTGTGGTGCAGATTTGGGGAGAAGAGCAATAGTCATTGGGGAGGCATAAGAAAAACCAAGGGAACTTTCTCTTTGTCTTCACTACAAAACAGAATTCTCGATGTATGGGGAAAGGGTAACGAGTGCTACTGATCATAGCACATTGTGAAACTTCATTGCAGAGAAGTGAAGAGAACAAGAGGAAAACAAACACTAAATCAAACAAACACACCAAAAAAACAATTTACTTCTTGGGGAGGAGAATGACTGTATACTGAGCCCATATCTAGTGGGATTAAGTGGTACAACATTCTGGAAAATACTTCTGCAGATTTTTTATGGGAAGATTTTAAATGATAAGCTCAACTTCATTACCAGAGCAAGGGCTATTCTGGTTATCCATTTCACATCTAGTGAGTTGTGGTTATGTGTATGTGTGTGTGTGTGTGTGTGTGTGTTTTAAGAGTTAGTTAATTTATCTTAGTAGACTTGTGATATCCACAGAGTCTGTAGTAATTTCTTACTTTTCATTTCTCTTATGGTTAATTGTGTCTTCTGACTTTTTTCCATTTTGCTAGAGGTTCATCCATTTCATTGATTTTTTCAAAGTGCCAGCTTTATGTATCCTTGATTTCCCCTATTATTTTCTTGTTTTCAATGTACTTTATTTCTGCTCCCATCTTCATTATCCATCATTCCTTCATTATATCCTTTGTTCTGCGTACTTGGATTTGTTTTCCTCTTCCATACTAGTTTTGTAAGAGGGAAGCTGAGATGATTGATTTGAGACCTTTTTTCTTTGCTAATAAAAGCACTAAGTAATATAAATTTCAGCTGCTTTAGGTATATAGTTCTATTTTTGTTCAGTTCAAAATGCTTTCTAATTATCCATAGTAACCTATAAATTATTTAGAAATATGTTCTTTTATTACAAAATATTTGGAGTTTTTCCTATTATCTTTATGGTAATTGCATTATGGCCAGAGAATAGCTTTGTATGATTTCATTTAAAAAAACTAAGTTTGGTTTATCATATACAACATAGTCTATCTTGGAAAGTATTCCACATGCAATTTTTTAAAAAAATGCATCTTGTTGTTTTGTACTGTTTTTAATACTGTATTTTGTATTGTGTTTTTAATTTTATGTGATGAAATTCTAGTCTTCTTTAAATTCTATGGAAGAAAATGATATTTTGGGTTTAGCAGATAATTGGCCTGGTTGCGTCTAGACCTCAAGTTCCTACCAGATTTGCCAGAGTTATCATTTCAATATTTATTCTATTTTCTGAAAAGCATGAGAGGGGGAAGGGTCTGAGGGATAAGCAGACTTCTCACTGAGCAGGGAGCCCAACTCAGTACTTGATTCTGGGGCTCAAGGATCATGACCTGAGCCAAAGGTAGTTGCTTAACCAACTGAGCCATCCAGGCACCCTATTTATTCTATTTTTAAAGTCTTTGCAGTGCCATTCTCATCTATTCTGCACTTACCTATCCAGTTTGTAGTTCATTACTAGTTCAGTTCATTACTAGTTCAGTTTTTAGAGGATGTTTTATGTTGCATAATATCAGATCCATCTATGTAGACTTCAGTCCAGAAGTTGTTTTTTTTTTTTTTAATTGATAACTGTCAGGATACTCTCCTTCTTTACTATATCTATAGTATTTTCTGATTCCTTAGGGCTTTTCTTTTTGTTCCACCAGAGAGAAATAAAGAACTTTATTTAACTCTTTCTTCTGTGAACTTCTATACCCATGCCTGCATTCCAGGATAAGATTCAAGAAGCCAGAAAGAGAGAGAGAGGAAAAAACAAACAAACAAACAAACAAAAAACCAGGGGTTGGCCCATAGTTTAGGGACCATGACTTGTTCAATTAGAGATGAAGGTGCCCCTCCCACAAAGCTGAAGTAACCCGCATGGCCTCTACTGGCATTGATCACTGCCAAGAAGTCATGTTTCTGTTCCTAGAAACAGAATTAAGGTAATGTGTTCTATCCAGGTTTTTAGCTGCATTCAGTGGGAGGGAGAGAAGACAGAGTATTCTTACTCTATCTTACCCAGAATCAGAAATTGTCAGCACTTCTTATAAACTTAAGCATGCACTTAGGACCCAGGTGTCTTCTAAGTATTCAACCAAGAAAAACAAACAAAAAAAGTATGTTCACGTGTGTGTGTGTGTGTGTGTGTGCACATATATATATATATGTATATATATATATATCAAATCTCATATATATATATGAGATTTGTCTTTGCTCTGACTACCATACAAAACAGTATAGACTACATGGCTTAACAAGAAGTATTTTCTCACAGTTCTGGAGCCTAGGAAGTTCTAGATCAAGGCTCTGGCCGGTTTCAGTTTCTAGTGAGATCTCTCTTCTTAGCTTACAGATGACTGTTTTCTTGTGTCTACACATGATAGAGAGAGACAGAGGGAGAGAAAGAGAGAGAGAGAGAGAGAGATCTTTCTCTTTTTATAAATCTGTAGTCCTATTTGATTAGGGCCTTACCTTCATGACCTCATTTAACCTTCAATGCCTCCTGACGACTCCATCTCCAGATTCTGTCACACTGGGAGTTAGGGCTTCAACAACTGAATTTTAGGGAGGTATAATTTTGTCCATAGCACACATATAAAACATTATCTGCCAGTCTATCATCTATCACCTATCTATATATTTTGTATGATATTATATATATACCTCAAAAGCAATTAATCTGACTTTTTTGTTTGTTTATTTTCTTGGTCTCTTCACAGGTAACAGTTTCAGCAATTACTTGCTTCACAGTTCTGTTATGATGATTTCCCCAAACCACTGAATTAGGTGGTTTTTTGTTTTTTGCTTTTGTTTTTGTTTTGTTCTTGCCACATTAAGAGTTACAAACTGAAGACAATTCCAATCCAGTTCAACCACCAGTTTGTTTTTATCACTGATTTCCTGATCTCTAAATTAAGGATTTTCCAGTTGGCACCTGAAGCAGGGTCGTTCTTCGTTGCAAGGAATGTACTTTCCAGCACATTATGAGCACATAGTCAACAGGGCCACCAAGCAGATCCACACATTATTGTGACAATTGAAATTGCCCCTTCTATTTTTCAAGTGCTCTTTGGAGGCAAACTCCCTTGGGTTGAGAAACACTAATAGATACTCTGAGTGTTACACCCAGTTCTAAAATTAAAAGATTACAATAGTCCAAATGATTTTTGCATTCTGAACCAAATCAAACTCCAATAATTTCATCACCAGTAAGTTTTGAGGTTAACACTAGTTATCTGAAAGAATGACACCCAATTATATTTCTCATGTTTTATGTTTATGAAAATATCCTCACTATGTCATTCAGAGCCTGTTTTATCTGAATAATGAACCATTTGGAATAATCAGTAGCTGTTTTTTTTTTTTTTTTTTCCTTTGACTAGCACTGATTAGCCTACTTCTAACTGTGTAGACTTCTTGGAAGATAGAGAAATTACAATGTAGATTAGTAATAACTGATATTCCAAATAAAGTAATAAGAAAGAATGAGGTTACCGAGGTTAATTTGTACTAATTCATACTTTATAAGCCATCAAAGAGCAAATTATGTTAATACAATAAACCTAATATAATTGACTTATCTCCATCGGTAATCACTCAATAATAAATCTCCATAATAGATATCTAGTCATAAGGGGCTTATTTTAACCACAAATCCTTAATAGTTTTATATTATTTATCTTAAAATAATGCCACATTATAGTGATATATGATATATATGTATATATATGTATATGTGTGTATGTATATATATACATTATACATAATATATATATAATGTATACATATAATATATGATGTGTGCATATATATACACACATATAATATATGATGTGTTTATATATACACACACATATATACATATATAAAATGTATGTAAGCCTTGGTACAGTATTTACTTCCTGAACCCTTGTTTATGTGGAATCCTTTTTAGTTATGCCCATAATTATATTAGTGAAGACTAACAATGAGGATTCTTTCAATATCTGCTAAAGCTTATATCTAAGTTCACATGAGAGGACCTACCATATATAAACAGTACTAGAATAACCTTTGGTCAGTTGAAAAACTTTGTTTTTTTGTTTTTTTTTTTTTTTTTTTTGGTGAATTATTGTTGATCCTTCATTCCATGAATATATCTTGAAGACTTACTATATAACAGGGATTCTGCTATTGCTCAGAGAACCCTGAGCATCAAATATACATGATGTGACTAACCCATGGTTGGAAACAGTTACATTTGCAGGTACAATATGTGAATATCATTGTATTATCAGGTTCTCAAGGTGCTGGTCTCTAAATTAAGGTGCTATGGGAGCACAGAGGTGATTTGATGAAAACAACAAAAGGAAGTGAAAAGCCAGAAAGATGGAATATAAAAGGGACTGGAAGGTGTTTTCTATGCTTCAGTGTGAGATACAAGTGGAATGGTAGCAAAAAATGAGGTTAAAAAGGAAAGCAAATGCCAAAGCATGAAATGTCCTTCAGTCTCTGGGGATTTGTCCTTCACACTTCAAGGAAAGTAGGAAGTCATTGAAGGACTTTAATTAGAGGAGAGACATCACACTTTAGATTTAGATTTCTAAGACTTTTGAAAGGTCCCTCTGGGTATAGTGTACAAAATAGATTATAAGAAAAAAATCAATTATATTCTTCTTGCTTCATTAGATTATTAAATATACTCTATAACTTAACAGTTTTATTTAACTTAAAAATATGTTATATACTACCAAAATCATAAAACTTTATATGACAGTGTATTTTATAGGCTATTTTCCCTGATATGCTTTTCTACCCTCCCTTCTCTTTTCTTTCATAAAAGCAATTATCTTCATTGTATTTTATAGTACATTGGTTGGGTTGAGAAAATCTTATAAGGAAGGTTTTAGTCATTTGACCTTGGATGTCTTAGTTTTTTTCATGACAAGTTTAAATCATTGCCATCATGAACTTTGTGAAATTCGAGTAAGGTTGACTGACAGTGAATCCTTGGCCACAATCATTGGAGCTGGGAAAGAAAGCTGATTTGACATGGGTGAATTGAATGCTCTCTCCCTTAGCATTTAAACTCCTGATCTTAATGATTGTGGTGGATACCTAAGTCCTATAAGTGGTAGAAGTAGAAAATGAATGTCCTTCAAAGGTCTTATATTAAAATCGTTGGAAAACATGTGGTTATGATCTTCTTGGGTTATAAATTTTTCCTTGAATTTTGTAGATGCAAAGTATCCTTGAAATAAATACATTTTCCTTGAGGTATGTTGATTTGTTTTATGTTCCTTAGAAACAAAATTATATACCCTCTATATTATGAAAGTAATCACTTATAAAGAATTTTAGGTCCCCTAGTTTTAAAATATCCAATACATCAGTTTTTCTTGATCTGAGCAGAAATACTCACATTTGTGTCCAAATTTTTAAATATGTACTTCTTAGGTTATAATATCTGTTAGGATGATTTCATCTATATAAAACAAAAAATTCCCAACTTATCAAATTTGAAAATTCAGGGGAAAAAAATTGTCATAGTACTAGAAGCCTGAGATAGGATGAGAGTTAATGTGGCAGTTTGATGACATCATTAAGAATAAGAATTCACCTCTCTCTTTCTGTGCCCACCATCCTCACATGCCAATATTGTTCCAACATTGTTACAACAGCTGTGGTCATCTCTTTCTCTGACAACAATCTCATATTTCTGGAATACATGACGCCACTTAAAAATACTTGCATTTAAAGGAATAACTTAGAAATTAAGATAAAATTAGAATCTTATAGTAGCATCTTTGGAATTATCAAATACAACATTCTCTTTTAAAGATTTTAATCTGTTTTCCAAAAATTTGTACTTAACTAAATTATTTCTTAGCTAATACATTATTGTATATATGATGAAAAGTATGAAAGGGGGTCAGCTAGAGTTCAATTCGAGGAACAGAAAAGGCAACGTGTGCGTTGAAAGACTTGTTTTCCAAGGTTCTATAATGTGGGTGGTGATGATTGTGGGTGACAGAGATGAGGAAGATTGAAGAAGTAAAGAAATGGAGGAAGCTGAGAAGGGCAACAAATATATTTAATCAATTTCATGATTCCAATTTGCACTTGGCACAATATTATTTTAGCCTCTACATGTGTCCATTTCTAGCTGTTTAAGATGTCACATTCCTGTGGAAGTACTCTCAGGCTTCTGGAAGAATGTTTCATTCAGAATTTAGATTCCATGAGGATTGCACACGAAAACTCTGCTCCTGTTTGTTAAATTCACAGTCAAATTGGGGAGGCAGAACTAATACAAAAAAAGACAATTTATTGCTTAAAATTAAGGGTAAACTAAAGTGCTCCGTAATTATTGCACTCAAAATATACTGCCCACTTTTAACATTTCAAAAGTCACTCTGGAAACAGGCTGCTAACAGTCTGTTTCAGTCTGATGTTTCAACCAAAGTAGTAGTATTTTTTTTTTTTTTACTGCTTTACATATTGGTTCCACCCAAGATTGTATTTGAAGAAAAAGAGACCGACAAAAGTCTTGCAAACAGAAGAACTAGAAAACCACAGAATAGTAGTATTTGAAGGAAGAAATAGAAAGTTTGGTAATGTAAATGTTGTATTTCATTTTTCTGCATTTTCTCCATGACCCCGATGCAATATAAGATTTTATATAGATATATACATATACTTATTGTAACATGAATTTGTAAATGAAAAACAACCATGTTTTCATATTAATGACAACAATGCCTTCATCTTAATAGAAAAATGTCTTTTATGTTATGTTCTTAGGCTTTCTGGAAATTGAGTTTACACATATCCAGCTTCTCTATCTCCCTTATATTCGAAGTTCCCTTTCGTGGTTTCTCTTTTACACAAGCTGAATGTTATAGATGTAATAACATAAAAGAAAGCTTCAGTCAAGTTTTTTTTTTAACCGTCTTCTCTATTTCACCATAACAAGAGTAATGAAATCACTTTTTAGTGGAATTTCAAATCTTAGGCAGCCAATATAATATTCTCTCTGAGATCAGTAGAAGCTATCCTTCATTTGTTCTCATTTTCTATTTCACTTTGTACCTCCTGGTTGTTGATGAGCTGAATCCTAAGTGTCCATTTGGAAATCTGCTTCTCATTGTGAGTATTCCAATATAGGAATAGTTGCTTTGAAGAGACAAATGTTGATTGCATAGAATGCAGGTGATCAATCATATATCTTAATACTCTATGTGAAAAGTTTTTCTGAAATATTTTAAAATAGTATAATATTTAACTTAATTTTATAAAGCAGTTTTAGATTCACAGCAAAATTGAGGAGAAAGTACAGAGATATCCCATGTCCTCCCAGTTCCCACACATGAATAGCCCCCTCCATTATCAACACCATCTACCACAGTGGTTCATGTATTACAGTTGATGAAACTACATTGGCACATCATAATCACCCAAAGTCCATAGTTTATGTTAGGCTTCACTCTTGGCATAGTACATTTTATGGCTTTGGACAGATGTATAATGACATGTGCCCATCATTATAGCAAATTACAGAGTATTTTCACTACCCTAAAAGTACCATATTCTCCACCTATTCATTCCTCCACCTATCCTCCCTTCTCCTAAAACTTGGCAATTACTTCTCTTTTTATCTCTATAGTTTTGCCTTTTCCTGAGTATCACACAGTTGAAATCATACAGTATGTAGCCTTTCCAGGTTAGCTTTTTTCTTTTAGTAATATGCATTTCAGGTTCCTCCATATATTTTCACGGCTTGATAGTTCATTTCTTTTTTTATAAAATTATTTTAAATTAACATATAATGTACTGTTTGTTTCAGGGGTACCAGTATGTGATTCATCAGTCTTACACAATTCATAGTGCTCACCATAGCACATACCCTCCCCAGTGCCCATCACCCAGCCACCCCATCTCTCCCACCCCCTGTTTCTTTTGAGCATTGAGTAAATAGTCCATTGTCTAGATGTACAACAGCTTATATATGTATTCACCTACTGAAGGACATCTTGGCTGTTTCCAAGTTCTGGTGATTATGAATGAAGTTCACACAAACATCTATGTCTATGGTGTGTGTGTATGTGTGTGTGTGTGTGTGTGTATACATAAGTTTTCAACTCCTTAGAGTAAATACCAAGAAGCACCTTTGCTGAAATTGTATGGTAAGAGTATGTTCAGTTTGGTAGGAAACCACTGAACTGTCTTTCAGAGTGGTTGTACTGTTTTGCATTTCTCCCAGCAATGCATGAGAGTTCCAGTTGCTCCACACCTAACCAGTATTTGGTGTTCTTAGAGTTCCAGATTCTGGCCAACTAATAGATGTGTATTGGTATCCCATTGTTGTTTTAATTTTCATTTCCCTGATGATGCGTGTGAAGTACTTTTCACATGCTTGTTTGCCATCTGTGCATCTTCTGTTGAGAGGTGTCTGTTAAGATCTTTGGCTCATTTTTTAATCAGGTTATTTATTTTCTTACTGTTGACTTTTAAGAATTCTGTGTGTATTCTGGGTAACAGTCCTTTATCACATGTGTCTTTTTACAAATATGTTCTCCCAATCTGTGGCCCTTTTTCTCATTCTTTTGGCACTGCCTTTCGCAGACCACATGCTTCTAATTTTAGTAATGTGTAGCTTATCAATTATTTCTTTTATGAATTGAACCTTAGTGATGCATCTATAATGTGCCACTATACCAAAGACCATTTAGGTTTTCTCCTATGTATAACTTCCAGGTATTTTATAGTTTTGCCTTTTTAATTTCAATCTGTGATCCACTTAGAGTTAATTTCTATAGAGGCTATAAGGTCTGTGTCTATTTATATAGAGAGAGATACATATATATACACATTTTATATATAATCTGTATTATATATAATGTACATATCCAGTTGTTCCTATAGCATTAATCAAAAAATGTATCTTTACTCCGTATTTATTAATTCTGTTCCTTTGTTAAAGATCAATTGACTATAATTATGTGGGTCTATTTCTGGGTTCTCTATTTCTGGATCTGTTCCACGTGCCTATCTTAATGATTGTAGCTTTATAGTTAAGTCTTGAAATCTAGTAGTATCAATCCTTCAAATTTGTTTTCTCTATTTTTTTTGTTTTTGTTTTTTTTTCTTTAAATATTGTATTTGCTATTCTGAGACTTTTGTCTCTCCATATAAAATTAAGGATCAGTTTGTCACTATTGAAAAAAAGAACTGGCTTGGATTTCAATTGGGAATGAATTAAATCCATAGATTGAACTGGGAAGAACTAATGCCTTAACAATATTGAGTCTTCTAATCCACAAATATGGAATATCTCTCCTTGTATTTCGTTCTTCTAATTCATCAAAATTTTGTAGTTTTCTTTATATATATGTATCTAAACATATAGATATGGGTAGACAGATGATTAGATAGATAGATGTTCTGCAAATTTGCTATAATCTCTTATTAGTCCCAGGAGTTATTTTGTCATTTTGGATTTTCTACATTGCTGACTATGTTATCTAGAAATAAAGATTATTTTTTCTTCTCAATCTATCTGACTTTGTTCCCTTTCCTTATCTTATTGCATTAGGTAGAACATCCAGTATGATATGGAAAAGAAGTGGTAAAAAAGGACATTTTTACCTTGTACCTAATCTTACTGGAAAAGAGCCAAGTTTCTCACCATTAAGTTTGATGTTATTAACTTACTTTTAAATCATCTGTTTTTTAGGTCAACAAAAATTTTGAAAGTTGAAAATGAAAAACAAACTAATGAAGCATTTATTTATTTACCTTATTTATTTATTATATATTATATTAAATTTTATTTTTAGAGATATTATTTTAAAATAATCTTTTTGATTTAAAAATAAATGTATTTGTTAGGAATGTCTTATTAGGCCCTAGATTTTGAGATTCTACATTTCCTTTGAAATCAAATAATAAATTCACATAGACACTGCAAAATTAAATTTTCTTTGGAGAACCAAATCTATATTGTATCAGGAAACACATTTACCACATAGAAATAGTAAGACTGAACTTAAGATTCTCATGGTAATTTATAAAACCTCTTTTGTTATTTTCTTTTCAATTAAATGCTAATTTAGACATTCCTCAAGGGTTACTTCAACTTATTGACAAGGGTATAGTATCATGTAAAATATTTGTTTGGTGACAAATGGTATCAGAAAAGAATTATTTCCCTGATATTCAGAATTTTTACTAATAAGATTAAAATATTAATAAGACATATTAATAACCAATGATGAAGATCCATTCATAGTCTTTCAGTTTAAGTCACTTTAGAGGTAATATTTAGTATAGCCAAAGATAAGAATAGGTTGTTTCGATACTACTCTGTGGAGTTTGTTTAAAATTTATTAAGCAGATTATGAGTATTAGTTTGTGTGTATGTGTATACATTACACACTTTAAAAAGTATGTACAGGTGTTTCTACACAATTTCATATTCACATTCTTGATAAACTTTACATTCTGCAAAACTGCACGCTTTACACATTTAAGACAAAAGAACGTGTAAAATTATTTTTAAAAATTAAATAAAAATAAAAGGGCTTGTGGACCTGACACCATGAAACTCCTAGAAGTAAACATAGGCAGTAATTTCTTTGACACCAGCAGTAGAAATATTTTTCTAGATATTTTAAAATTATTTCAAATTTACAAATTTCTAAGTTTCAAACTTACAGACATAAAGCAGGAAGTTACCATATACTCCTCATGTAGTTTTTTTATGATGTTAAGATCTTATATCACCATGATACATTTGTCAAATTAAAAAACCAAAACCAAGGGGCACCTGGGTGGCTCAGTGGGTTAAGCGTCTGCCTTCTGCTCCGGTCATGGTCTCAGGGTCTCAGGGTCTTGGGATTGAGCCCCACCTCAGGCTCTCTGCTCAGCAGGGAGCCTGCTTCCCTTCCTCTCTCTCTGCCTACTTGTGATCTCTGTCTGTCAAATAAATAAAATCTTTAAAAAAAACAAACAAACAAAACGAAGCCAAAACCAATATTGGTATGTTACTATACTAAACTAAAATCTTCCCTCAGATTTCAGCAGTTTTTCAACTTTTAAGTCTTTTGAAGTGCCAGGACCCAATCCAGGATATCACACTGAATTTAATTATCATGTTTGTGAGTCTCCTCTGGTTTGTAATAGTTTCTCGGTAGTTCCTTGTTTCCAATGACCTTGACATTCTAGCAAAAATGGTCAGATATTTGTATAGTGCCCTCAATTTGAATTTGCCTGATGTGTTCTTTGTCTAGGGTTAGTTTTTTGTATGTGTTTATTTTGTTTTGTTTTCTTGCCAGAATACCATAGAAATAAAGTGGTATTCTGATAACATAATATAAGGGCACATGCTATCAAAATGACTTATCCTTGATTACTCGATTGAAGTACAGTTTGTAAAGTCTCTTCATTGTACCTGGGGAAAGGTCCATACTGTTCTCTTAGGAAGAAAGTCACTGTGAGTAGCATTCCTAAAGGGTGGGGAGTTATGTTTCACCTTCTTGCAGGTAATAACTAAATAAATCATTTTTTAAATATTCTATTTGTCTATTCTCATTATTTATTTATTTGTTCATTTCTATCAGTATGAAATTATACAGATTTATTTTATACTTTTGGTTGGACTCCAATACTATTTTTTTCATTACGTTAATTAAATTGTTCTGGTTTAGTCTGGGGAAGCTCTTTCAGCTGGCTCCTGGATCCCTTTGACGTGACCCCTTCTTTTTAGCACTTTTTTGCTTTATGGTAGTATAAAGCAATCCAGTTTCATTGCATTTCCCCTGTCCTAGACATTTCTCCAAAAACTTCTAATTCTTTTTATAGAGGAACTGAACTCTAAATCAAGATATATGAGGTCTGTGTATGTTTATTGTTACTAGGCTGTCATTGATTCTAGGCCTGCTAGGCATACATATCTATGTGTATGTATACTATCCTTTACACAACTATGTGTATATGTACTATACATACATTTCTTTAATTGTATATAACTATGTGTATATATACTATACATATATTTCTTTTTTAATCATACAACTATGTGTGTATATACTATACATACATTTCTTTAATAGTATACAACTATGTGTGTATACACTATACATACATTTCTTTAATTGTAGATAGATGGTAGATAGATGATAGATAGATAGATAATAGGTAGACAGACAGATAAACATTCATATTAAAATCTCCATCTCTAATCCCATATCCCATGGCCTTCCCTTCTTGCTTATTTATAACTTCCCCCTCTGACAGAAACAAATCTAGTTCTCACCTTTCACCATCAATTTACTTGTTGGTTCATTCTCAGTATAGCTCAAAATAAGGTTCAGAATTGCTAACTCAAACCCCTGTAAGAAATTTATCATTTACACTACAGTGCTATGCACAGTTCCTTTTGTCTTCAGCCTTTCAATGTCCTATCAAAACACATTTTCAAAAGTTGCTTAGGTCAGAGCCTTTTTCTTCTTCACTGATTTTCAGCCTTTTACATGAAGATTTCTATACACACAAAGCATCTCCTTTAATTGTGAGAAAAATTGCTTCTGATTACTTCAAATAATAACACACTGTAAAAAAATAGCATATTTAACCAAGGGGTTTCTATATAATTCCTCTATTTGTCAGGTGAGAATGAAGTAATTTTCTTCAAAGCACATAATTTAAACCAGAACAGATGGTGCTATGTGGTTCAGGCATTGACTGATTTATACATTCTAGAGAACTAGTGAAAGTCATAGACAAGCCTGGCTAAGCTATGTGAGTATATCCTGATTCAGTATGCAAGTTCTTTTTCCTGTAGCATGTGGTCATTAATCAGCCATCTCTATTCTATCATCTGATTCCAAACTGAGTTGGAGGAGTTGGTATTATACACTAGGATTTTATTTCATTTTACACAATGTGATTTTCCTAGGATTTTATTTCATTTTACACAATGTTATTTTCTCTAGGAATTCCTCAGTAGTCTTTCGACATCAAGTGTCGTATTGATATACAGTTAACTGATGATTACATAATGGTATAATTCTAGCCTTTTTTCTAATGATGTAATGTTTTTAGCCACAGATATTGGTAGATTATCTATAAAGTGCTGTGTTAGGTAACATCAGTTTTCTACTGCTGTGTAGCAAATTACTATAAACTTAGCAGCTTAAAAGAATACCTACCCATTATCGCACTGTGTTTATGAAACAGGCTCTCTTCTCAGGATTTTGCAAGACAAAAAGGATTTTGCAAGATAAAGGTGTTATCTGGGCTGTATTCTCAGCTAGAGACTCACCAATGAAAGGATCTCCTCCTAAGCTCATATAGGGAGTTGGCCAAATTTATTTCCTAGTGACTGTATGACTAAGGACCACCCCATTTTACTGGCTGTTGACTGGAGTTCAGTCTCAGATCCTAGAGGCAACTCCCATACTGCCCTACATCATGGCCCTCTCCATAGACAGTTTCTTTCCTAAAGATCAATAAGAGCATCTCTTCTTCCAGGCTGCCAAGACAGAGTTTTACATAATGTAACATAATGATAGGATTTTTCTATCTAGTGTGGTAACAGATAACAACAAAGTAAACAAGAAGCAAAAATAATTACAAATATCAATGTGTTACACAGCAGAAATAAACAGGTTTCTAAGAGAGATAGTAATGTAAGGAAAATCTACTTCAGATGGACCACTGTTGAATGGCTTTTGAGAGTCATGCAACTTTTATGAAACCTAAAGGATGAGAAAGATTTCATGAGCAGAACAACAAAGAGAAGAGGGACGGAGTGTTTTAGACAGAAAAAATAGAATAATCCTAGAGGAGGATGGGTGAAGTGACTTGCCTGAGAAGCTGCAATAAGGCATGTGTGACATGAGTATAATGAAAGAAGGACATGGATACAGGGAGACCATTCATAGATTTTGAGGCCAAGAAATTAGTTTACATTTTATTTTAAGAGCAATGCCTATCTCTGTGTGTGGGGGGAGGGGGGAACGTGGCATGATATGATTTATAAATGAATAATCTTTCTCTGTTAAATAAGAAACAGTTGGAAGAATAGATGAGGAATGACCAATTAGGAGGTTATCATATTATTTCAGACCAAAGGCGGGCTGAGGGTTGGCTAAGAATGGTGACAGAGGACACAAATGAGGTGTATAGATCAAAACACATGCTCAATGTAGAGTACATGGATTTGGTCTCAGTTTTAGATAATGATATATCAAAATTAAAATATCAAATGAACATATCTGGACCTCAGAAAAGATCTATTCTTTATTATTATTACTATTATTATTATTATTTATTATTATTATTATTATTTTGATCCACACTCAGTATTGAGCCCAGTGTGAGGCTAGAACTTATGATCCTGAGATCAAGATCTGAACTGTGTTCAAGAGTCAGATGCTTAACTGACTGAGCTACCCAGGTTCCCCAATATTTACATAATATTTAAAGCCATGAGAAAAACAACTATCACTTAGGGAACCCTACATATAAAGAAGTGGGCCTAGCATCCTTATAGTAAATGCTCAGTGGATTGAGAGTATATAACAATGGAATATGGCTAACATTGTCTAGTAAGTTGGGAAGAGAAAAAAACGAAAATATGGAATCATGAGGACAAGAGAGGGTAAGTTTTCCCACTGAAGGAAACAAAGAAACAAACATGTCTGCTGCATTTTTCTTTCTTATTTTTTAATTATATATTTGTGTATAACCACTTTTTCCTGTTCCCTTTTCCCTCTTGTTTTCTAAGAATATGAACGTGGTTAACTTTAGAATGTGATCCCTAAGTTATAGATTTTTCTAGGCAATAATCTTCAAACTTTAATAAAATAATAATAATAACAATAATAAAATACTCTGTAGGAAAAATTCTCATGAATTCCTCTCTATCTCTGTGCCAGGTATAGTTTTCAAAGATAATCTGATTTCAGCATAATTTATTCTGTTCCCCTTTGCCAGTGATCCCATGATGTTGCATATATTTATCTCCAAGACTTGTTAAAGATATGACAGTTGGGATTGTATTATTTAACTTCATTAAAAAAAAAAAGCTGCATCTGTTTCCCTGTTACCTATCCCAGAAAATCCACTATTGCCTATCAGAGCTGAAATGTTGTGCCCAGCTTGACCCTTTTCCCTTTCTAGCTTTATTTCCATCACACACCTCCTCACTTCATACCACAACGTGGGACTACTGTTATCCAAATACCCCATGCACTGTTAATCTCTGACCTGCCATCACATCTGCTCACTGCCTGAACTGCCAGTTATCACCAAATCCATCCTCTCACTCTTGAAATGCACAATATGAAATCCAGATCAACTCTCAGCTCTCAGAGCACTTCCTGATCCCTTTAGCAGAAAAAATCACTCCTTTGTTCTTCCATAACACATTTATCACTAATTATAAGAAGTTAGTGACTGAGAAGATGAACACTGCATTGGGAATTCTCATACATTCATTATTGTATTCTTATTGTTTGACACATATATATCATGAGATGGCTACCTTAATGAATTAGTTTATAATCATATGGAAGTATTACAACATAGTGGCTAAGTATAGATAAATATCAATGATAGAGCAAAGTGAGTGGTTAAAGGAGTGAGACACTGCACAAGTTATATAATCTCTATAATCCTCAATTTCCCTCCCTGTAAAATGAGCATAACTGAATCTACTTCCACAATATGCAGTGAAGATGAAGTGAGAAAATCTGCACCTAACTCTGAGCAATGATATTTTTCAGTAAATATCATCTATAAAATATGCACATAATTCTGGGCAATGATATTTTTCAGTAAATTTCACCTATAAAAGCAATTACTACAATTCCTGGGTTTATCAGGAGCATGTTATTGGATTAAGTACACATATCTTGGAGCCACCTGTTTAGATAAAAGTCCCACTCTGTCCTTTAGCAGCTGAATAACCTTGGGCAAGTAATTTAGTCTCAGACCCTCATTTTTAGAAAAAACATAATAGTATCAACTTCATAAGATTTTCATGACAATTAATATATACAAGATACTTGGATAGAACCTGAGAACAATAAATACTAAATGATTAGCTCTTAAAACTAAACCTAAACTAAATTAAAAAAAGGGGGGGTGTACAGTATAATCCACTTCCATAGTCTGGTGAAATGATTTTTACAGTTAGATGGTGATGCACTTTCTAATTTGAGCTAAACATTAACAATGGAAAGTATGCATTTATTTCTTGGATAACTTCATTATGCTAATTAGACTTTAAACTCTTAAAATATGATCACCATGCAATCTATTTATATTTCATTACAGGGAAACACGGAGTTAACACTCACAAATAAAAACCAGAAACATTTTTCTCAAAGTGAAACTTGTACAGTAGAAATCACACACACACACACACACACACACACTTGATTATACCTTGAGTTTTCTGCATATAGTGAATAATATACATTTGTTATAAAGGCAAGCAGCCCATATTTATTCAATATCTCAGACAAGAAGAGTTAAAAGGACAGCTTCCTGACTGTTTCCCAAGTACATCAATCAGTAATAACCCTCATAAGCACTCTAAGCAAAGTCTTTGAGGAGTATCTAACAATCCTTTAACTCTGTCTGTCTTTCTGGAAGATTTGCATGAAGTCTTTGGAAGGCACACTCCCTAAGGCAGATGAATTTGTTACATTAAGATTAAGTCCTAATATTGTCACAGATGAATTTGTTACATTAAGAGTAAAGTCCTAATATTGTCACCGCTAACGCATAAGACTCAATTGTTTGTGATGGCTAAAAAGCAAACAGTAGCACAAGAACTAGGGCAAAAACAAACAAGCAAGAAAGAGACGGAGGAGACAGATCGTTTCAGGTGCAGAGGGATTAATGACTCACATTTTCCTCCACGATATTTTCCAGGGGTAGTTCTACACTTGGGTTTAGCGATAAATATTCTAATACGCTAACATACCTGTTCTAAATTAGCATTATCACTGTGTAATCTGGATAGCTGCTGAAAACTCAACAGAATTGTCATTCACTGAAGTCCATGACTACTAAAGAGTACCAGATTACTGAGAGTATTAAGCTTCAACGTTTAACATTTAGCTCATATTCTATTAACACAATAGCATAAAAATTAATTAGTCCTCCTGATGACTTTAGGAGATAGCTTCCACTTTAAATATATTAGGTACCTGATACAAGAATATCCATTTTTTATATAAATTAGTGTCATCTGGTCCATAGACAGGAGCCAAATAGAAATAGTCATTATGAAACAATTGGGTTATGGATTTCTTTCAGATTAGGATGAAGTGAAAAATTCTGCGCATAATTCTCAGCAATGATTCTTCCGAATTGAATTTTCAATCAAAATTGAATTTTCATTTCTTTCCTTTTTTTTTTTTTAACACAGTCATTTCTTGTATTACTCAAACAAAAGCTGAAAGCAAAGCATTAAAATGTAATTTGTTGAAGATGTTTTCATTTCTACTCCTCTTTTACTTTTCATATTTTTTAAAACTTTATTTTAAGGGGCGACTGGGTGGCTCAGTGGGTTAAAGCCTCTGCCTTCAACTCAGGTCAGATCTCAGGGTCCTGGAAGTGAGCCCTGCATCAGACTCTCTGCTCAGCAGGGAGCTTGCTCCCCCCACCCTCACTCTGCCTGCCTCTCTGCCTATTTGTGATCTCTCTGTGTGTCAAATAAATAAATAAATAAGTAAAATGAAAATAAACCTTTATTTTAAAATGTATGCTTTACAACGTGATGATTAGAATCTTTAACTCTCAATTAGATACAATGATAGCAACAGTTAGGTCCATTTCTTGGAGGCCTGTAAAAGCCATGCATGATTAAAGCTGCTAAAATCAATAGGTATTTTATATTCTATAAACCAATTTTATATGTAATGTTATTTGCCAATGCAAATGTGTGTGTTTTAAAACCTGCCTATAACATGGTTTCCAGTGTGTCTATTCTTCAAAATGTGAAAAGTCAAGAAGCATTAGTACCTTTTAAGATGACGTAGAAAATACATCACTTCTGACCTGGAAGAGTGTTCTTCTAGCTGAATACAAAGGCATCTGAGGATGTACTGGGTAATTCACCCTAACGGTCACTTTCCCTTGTCACTTACACAGCATGTAACCTCTGCTTCAAATAAGAGAGGTGAATGATATGTGCAATGTGGGTAAGAAGGATAGGGTGAAGGAAAACGTCACTTCTGTCTTCAAATCTGGTGTGAATCCCCAACAGCTCAGTAGCTCTGTCAAAGTTATCAACATACACTGCTTTGGAAAAGGAAGGATACTATGTCAGGAAATAAACTGAAAACAGTAACTATAAACTGATCATTGACTTCTCTTTTACTAAAATATCCAGTCCTTTCATGTTTTAAATACTCTTCAAATCATAAGCTTTTATATGTGGTGTACATGTAGAAACTTGTTTCATATGAACTGATAAAAAATTGTGTAGAATAAGGCAATTGTTTCATGAATGACTTTTAAAGAAACCTTTGCTTTGAAACAACTATAGACTCACTGGAAATTGCAAAAATAGTACAGGGAGGTGCTGTATGTCAATCACCCATTTCCTCCACAATAGTAACATCCTATATGACCATGGTACATTATCAATATCAGGAAATTGATTAATTACTTTTTAAAGATATTAGATGAAGAGATTAAAATTTTAGGCCCTATTTAATATTATAATGAAATCATTAGACAATCCACCTGTTTTTGTTTTCATTTTTAAACATTCTTTTACCTATTTTGAAGTAAGGAATACTGCACTATTTCACTGAAGAGACTGTAAGCATCTAGGATTACAAAGCAAATTTGTCTTTGTTTAGTAACAAGAATTTGCTTTGCTTTTCTTGGAGGTGTGGCTAGTTTAAATTTCCATAGGATAAATATGCATGAATAAACTTCCCTTCTAGTAACATTCTTCACATTTATATAACTATTAAGATTTTATTTATTTATTTGTTAGAGAGAGAGAGAGCAAGCACAGAGGGAGAAGCAGGCTCCCTGCCAAGCAAGGAGCCCGATGTGGGACTCGATCCCAGGACACTGGGATCATGACCTGAGCCGAAGGCAGCTGCTTAACCAACTGAGCCACCCAGGCGTCCCTATAACTATTATTTTTATAAAGCTTAGACTCCTTACCAATGTTGCAAATGCTATATTTTTATGTTATTCCTGATAAGCTGAAGAAAATATGGAGAATTTCCGCTGACCATTAGACTGATGGTTCTAATTCTGTGGCACCCTACCTAAGAAAACCAAAATCTAACCCTGCAAATACCTCAAGGTTATAAAATCAAAATGCTAAGGACAACCAATCACAAACAGCCAACTAGGATTTAAGCTACAGCCAATCAAAAATATCCTTTCTTTGTTTGCATATCTTCTCTACATCAGTCTTTCCTCTGGCTCCTGCCCAGGAGCCCTCCTAACCACTTTACGTTTGCCTTTGCCCAATTTGAATGGATTTTTTTCTCAAAATAAATCTTAAAAATTTTAATATGCTTCAGTTTATTCTTTTAACACTATTCACAAAAAAGTGTATTTCCAACATCTATCTGAAAATCAACTTTTGTGAATTCATAACATATTTTTATATTGGAAAAACTATCAGAAATAAAGGATAGTTTCTCAGATTTATCTGTCAAAGCCTGTTCACAGATAATAACTCCAAAGTGATTCCCATTGGCAATGAAACAGTGGGAAAATACTATTGCAAAATAAATAGTTAAAAATAAAAAACACAAGGGGTGTCTGTGTAGTTCAGTAGGGTAAGCATCTTCATCTGCCTTTGGCTCAGGTGAGGGTCCTGGGATCCAGCCCCATATGAAGACTTCCTGTTCAGCCGGGACCCTGACTTCTCCCTCTTCTTGTGCCCCTCCCTCCCACTCAAGCTCTTTCTCACTCTCTCAAATAAATAAAATCTTTTAAAAAAAGAAGAGAAAATGCAAGTCAATATACAATAATAATAATAATAATAATAATAAGTAGATGTTGATAATCTAAGAGGAGAGAGCATAATTAGAAAAAGCAACTTTTGTAGGATGTTTGAAAAGTTTATTACATACTTTAAATTGATATAAATACTGAGGGTCCTGGATTTTTATGATGTCTCATTTCCCTTTTCCTTTTTAAAAAATATTTGATATAATACACTGTGTTATTTCTATAATATATAAATCATAATTAAAGTCAAATTGGCTTAATTTTCATTGTGAAGGAAAAGATTGATCAGTAACTATTTGGTTGAGATTGTAAAGGAGGGATAAATGATAGATGTTAAGATGATATGTTTTCTCAAGAGGAGAAAAAATGGCATTGAGGCTAAATTAATCAGAGTACACACAGCAGATAATTCTGCTTCAAGCACACACTTACTATAAATGATATACCTTTTTTCTTTCTGAAATTATTTCATCAGCAGAGTGATTATTACATTCATTCATTCACTCAACACATGTAAAGTAATACACTGCTTTTTTTAACAACTGCTTAGTATTTAAGACACCAATCAATTAAGTTTTTTAGTACAAAATAAAAAGAAAATTAAGTATGCATACAAATACTCCAAAACATGAACATACACAGATATTTTTAGAAAAGTAAAAATAAATGAACATATTTTAAAGAAGCAATGTATGAAATTGGGCTAGAATTAAATTGAGGAATTCACCTTGTAGCAGGTAATACAAAATTCAGATTTACAATAAGATGCCAATGAACAGAGGCATATACCAATTTATAGGGCATCAGAACAGGGGAAAATAGAAAAGACAGGTCACAATATTATTGTGAATGATCCTTAATTATAAACTAATTATTTTGGCTATTTTTAGGTAAGCACTGGATAGGAAGTTCTACATTTTCACTTGGAGGTGACATTATTAGAGTCAAGTCAACAGTGTTTGTAAAATGGGCTTGTAAGAGGTTGAAATGGGTGATGATTTCCATAGAGACAAGCACCATAAGCAGAGGTGTGGTTTAGCAAATGGAAGCTAAAGAGGGGGTGAAAAACAGACAAGATATATATATAGATAGGAGATAAATAAAACTTGACTTTAATCCCTGGTCCAAGTTGTTTAGCTACAAAAGGAGTTAGTTTAGGTAAGACAAAGAAATGAATTGAGTTTAGATGTGTTGAGTTTAAAGGGGTCATGATAATTACAGTTGAAGTGTCCAGAGAGAGAGATAAGGACTGATGTAGAATTGTAATTAGATATTTTAACAAGGAATGGAGATTCATTTAATCTACTTCAAATTGTGTTTCTTCATTATAAGGATACACATTCTAATTGCATCTAAGAAAGTTCCAACAAACAAGATACAGAACAATTACCAGAAGGCCATTGTAGACTCAAGGCAGCTATAGAGACTTGAACAAAAGGAGTCTATGTGTATCTTTTCCAATCAGTTATGGCTAGGAGGAAGAGGGTGCTAAAGGTTTCTGAACATGTGCACCTAGGATTTCCACTTCGAGGGATTCTCTGGGTAGGATAGTAGACCACAGAATGGGCTGCATGAGTCATTAGGTTGTAGCAGAAAGGATTCTAAGTGGTTACCAAATCTATCTCATTTTCATCCTGGGTACATAGCTCAGCTATATTGTCCTGCCTCCTCTGCAGTTAAGTAGGCCCTGTGATTAAGTTCAGAGCAAAGAAATTTGCATTGTAAAGATGTTAGTAACATCCTATATGACCATGGTCATAACTGCCCTAAACCTCTTCTATGGTCTTTCTAATTTATCCATCTATTAGCAGGATGATGCCAGGGGAATCTTAAAGTCACACATTGAAGATGGCATGAAGGGAATCAGGATCCATGAATCATCACTTGGGTTAAAGCTACTGAGCCCAATGTGTGAAAAATAAACTTTTACTATATAAAGTCACTGAAATTTAAAGGCTTGCTATATCAGGTAACATTAATTATCCTGACATATTTATGCAATGACATATATAATATATATTTTTTCCAAACTTAAGTTATACAAGGAAACAACTTCTTAGGAAAAAAACACCTTCCACGGAGAGGATAATTTGTTTTGGTTAAGCTAGTTAGAATCGTTTTGTTTCTAAATGTAAACTGATGCATTATACTGATAAAAAACTGATGCATTAATCTCTATATAAATAAAATTTCAATGTACATGAACTTAATACACCTGTAGGGTATTTGCCTCTAATTTGGGATGACTTTCTCTGAAACCAATCCCATTTGACGCTTTCAATCATACTGAGTAAGAAATGTCAGATAACTAAAATTTAGAATTCTTACAGAGATATTTTCTAGTTCCCATATCATGCTTGATTCTTACTAGTTGTTCATGCAGACCTCTATCTGAACCTGGAAACTAATAAATTCTCCTGGCCTGGGATCTGATTTATTCCCATAATTCAAAAAGTAGTGTTTCCCTTATCTATAGTTTCTTTGTACAATGTATCCTACCTGCTAAGGCTGAATAGAGTTTTCCTTTTTATTTTCCTCACTAGGTCAAATGACAGAGATGATGAGGAAAGCCCCCAAAGCTTAATTCTATTAGGCCTTGGAAAATATATGTCAAAAAGATCACTGAGGTCCTCTGATCTCAGTTTAAGGAATCTTGTTCCTAACAAAAGGATCCTAACAAAATATGTAAAATATTAAAAAAATAAAAATTCAAGGAGACTCTGTTCTGATATTACATCTGATACACCTAAAAGCCTTTTTCTGTTTTTTTTTTTTTTTTCCTTTATGGGTTTTTGCTTAGAGTTGAACTATTTTATTGAGACACAATTTATCTTCCATAAGATTCTTCCACCTTAAGTGTACAATTCAGTAATCTTTTTTTTTTTTAAAGATTTTATTTATTTGTCAGAGAGAGCGAGCACAGTCAGACAGAGAGGCAGGCAGAGGCAGAGGGAGAAGCAGGCTCCCTGCCAAGCAAGGAACCCGATGTGGGACTAGATCCCAGGATGCTGGGATCATGACCTGAGCCGAAGGCAGCTGCTTAACCAATTGAGCCACCCAGGCGTCCCTACAATTCAGTAATCTTTAGTAGATTTAATGAGTTGTCAACCATCACCATGATCCAGCTTCAGGAAATTTCATCAACTCAACAAGATCTCTAAGGTCCACTTAGCAGATATGCTTTTGATTAAAATTATTTTGTGTCCTGACCACATTTTGATTCTGACTACTTGGGGAAAAAACCCATATCATTAATTCACCTTACAGTTTTGAAAAACGTGTATACTAAATTTCATAATAATTTTTTTTTGGCTGAATAACACTCAGATAGATGTATGTTTTATTTCTGAGCTATTTATTTCTTTCCTCGGATCATGTAAATGGTTAAGGCATATCTTCATTCAGTTTCTCCCAAAGCAGAGCCTGACTCAATAATGTGGGCACAGATCTGTTCTTTGGATAACGATCCCCCAAAGAAGGAAAATGAATTGGAAATGCAGGAAAGCTAACAGTGTGTAGTTGAGCTAGTCACCTCTGTGGCCATTGGGATTTGGTACCACTGGAGGCCCTCTGAGAAACCTGTACAACATGCCTTAGGATTATTCCTTTGAAGGATAGGAAATGGGTGTATTGAGCCACTGAGGACCCTTCCCTCATTGACTGAGGGTTTTCCCCAGGGTGGGAATTCACTTACATACCAAGGCTGTCCTTTGTCTGGTTTAAGTCATCCTGTCATTGCTTTAGAGAAAAACCCTTACACAGGAAAATAAAAGATTCAAAAGATATTTGAGGTGAAATGTGTGCAGCATGCACTGAAATTGACAACCAAATTGAAGCACTGTCACATCAAAAGCTTCAAGGAGTCATCCCAACATCCCTATTATATTTTTCCGCCATCTTGGTCCTGCATTCTTAAGATCCATTCCCAATGATATTTTCCCAATTCTTGCTGGTACAAATTCTGAAATTAATTTAGTGAGTAAAATATTTCCTCTGGCATCATATCATATCATATCTGCTATCAATTATGGTATCCCCATAATTCCCTGCTTGGGCTATGCTGAGCCTTGACTGAAGCTATTTTTAAACATCATAAGGGGAAATATGGGTGAATCTGAGAAGACAATTTGTCTTGCAAGGCATCTGACTCAGTTGAAGTCTCAGTACTGATTCCGTAAAAGCAGGCCTTATAATATGGAAAAGAGTGAGGGAGCTGCCCTTACCAGGCTGGAGGACTCAGGGTATTTAACCCAGTGCTGCCATCTCAGCTCTTAGCATTTCACTTCTTTCTTGCTTGTTTTCAGTGGTGTAGTCCTTATTGTATCAGCCAAGTCTCAGGATCCCACAAAGGGTCTGATTTCTAGGGCCACTGTCAATAGAAATTGTCTTTATCTAAGTTCCCCTAAAACAAGTCCTGAGACAAGGACTTGTTGTGTACAGGTTGTTGTTTGAGGAAAAGATTCCAAGAAGCAGGAGTGAGGGACTGGGAAAAAAGAGAAAAGGTAAAATGAAAAACTAATAAAGCTGCATTATTGATTCAGTTACTAGTCCTGGCATCTGGTGTTTAATCCTTCTAGAAACACTCTGAAGAACCTAGGAGAATGCACCTCAGAATTTCCCATGTGAAAGAGAAGAGAATAGCATTTATACTTGAGCTCCTAATCTTCATTTGTCAATTATTGTCTCTGAGAAGTTCGGAAATTCAGTTATTGTGGACTCTCTCTTAGGCTGTGCAAACTCATGGTTTTGAAGAAAGCCCAAATCAGAATAGTAGCGAAAGGAGAAAGGATGGGGGAGAGATAGGGAGTGAGAACTTGGAAGAGAAGTTGGCAGAATGCACATGTGTTTTTGAAAACAGAGGAATGGAGGAATCAGGGAATGTGGTATGTGTACAGCTGCCAAAATATGGGTTTGGGAAAAGGTGACACAGGATAGATCTTATATAAAAGTTCCCCCAAATGAAGGCTTATGTTTGGAAAGAGTGATGAAAGAGGCCAGGACAAAGATACAGCAATGATTTACTTAGAACTGGCCTCTGACACTCACTGAAAATCAAGGATTCTCATTGGTTGACACTGTAAATACAACTTAACATAAAGCTGTATGCCTGCTTCCCTTCATCTGGGAAACTTATTAGAAGTAAGGGAGCTGCTTCTGGAAAGTTCCCTGAGAATTGACTAAAATTAATTTTTGGCCACCCAATGGACCTGGAGCTGCCAATAGAGACAAAGTTTCATCTTTGAAAGATAAAGAGAACTATATTCCTTTCACTCTGATGGATTACTAATCATAGCAACTTCATATTTTGGGGCCTTCTGAACTTTCAAAGAATCCTCTTATAGTACATAACTACAACAGTGGCCATTTGAAAGCCCAGTACTTGAATGAAAGGCAATTCACCTTGAAACAAGGGCTATAACCCTGTAAAAAGGTAATGTACAGAGATGAGGTGCACTCTCAGAAGACATTTGTGATTTTAAGAATACCGGTAGACTGTGATGAGGCAGTATGATGTAATACCATAGAGAGCTCTAAACTATTTATAGATTCAGGTAGTATATAAAGAGGAGAAAAAAAGTAAAATGCAACTTGGATAATGTATTGAAAGGTTTAAATTTTCTCATTTCTAGAGTCAGATAATAGGAAATAACAGGGAGGGATGAAGGCTGTGATTTTTAAAATCTCTATGCTATTGACTGAATTTTTGTGTCTCCCCCAAATTCATATGCTGAAATTTAGTCTTCAATGTGATGTAGAGCTTTTGGGGGTTAATCAAGTTATGAAAATAAAGCCCTCATGAATGGGATTAGTGCTCTTGTGAAAAAGACCCTCTTGCCCCTTCCACCATGTGAGGTTACAGCAAGAAGACAGCCTACTATGAACAAGAAAACAGGCTCTCAACAGACACTGAATTAGCTGGCACGTTGATCTTGGATTTCCTAGACTCTAGAGCTGTGAGAAATAAAGTTCTGTTGTCTATAAGCCGCCCAGTATATGGTATTAATATTATAGAAGCCTGAATGAACTAAGACATATTATATAAAAAATTGAATTTTTTTTTACTTTATTTAAGCTTTATTTAAACATATGATGTAACCCCACCACCCTCACCCAACCCCTCTTCCCCCCACCCCCCTCAGTTTGTTTTATGACATTAAGAGTCTCTTTTGGTTTTTCTCCCTCCCGATCCCATCTTCTTTCATTTTTACTTTTCCTACCACCTTAACTCCCACCCCCGTTGCATCTCCACTTCCTCATATCAGGGAGATCATGCCATCAAAAGAAATGAAATCTTACCATTTGCGACGACATGGATGGAACTAGAGCGTATTATGCTTAGCGAAATAAGTCAACTGGAGAAAGACAACTACCACAAAAAATTGAATTTTATTGAGAACTTACACTCTTCCTATAGGATAATGTTCTCAGAATCTGCTTAAATCACCAAGGCAGAGCCATCCATATATTGCCAAGCTGTGGCAGATCTCAAAGATTTTATTTATTTATTTGAGAGAGAGTGTGTGTGCTTAAGGAGGGGAGAGGCAAACAGACACCATGCTGAGCTTAGAATCTCAAGACCCTGATAACATGACTGGAGCCAAAACCAAGAGCCAGACGCCTAACTGACTGAGCAACACGGGCACCCCAAAACTGTGGCATTTCTTGTTGTGCTACATGTCACTGTGATTTAGATTCATTAATCAAAAAGACTTGTAGAATACCATAAAATTGGAGGAAGAGACTGTAATGGAAGATGTTGTTGCCCCAACTAGATCCCATTTACCAGCATTTGTAGTCTAACCTTAGCTGCTGGGAATTGTTATCCTTTTTCTCCGAAGAATTATTCATGGTCAAATACATGATGCTAGAAAAGTCCTGACCTCTTTCATCAAGGTTTGACTGTCTGAAGAAATTTGTGCTCCAGAGTTTTCCCCCTGTGAGACTGAACATAGTATTCAGCTGAGGCCACCGTCTTGCTTAGCTTCCCTCCATCTCATGTTATTTCCTTTATTCTTTCTGGAGGACACTCACAATTAAATCACTTGAATAGGATTCCAAGTCTTGGGCTTTATTTTAAGAAAACAATGTAAGGGACACCTCCAGGGCTGGCTGCACATGCATGTAACCTAGGCACTCTCATAGTCCCTTAATGTTAAGCTGTTGTCTTGAAATTCTAAATTTCTTAATGAGGAGTCTGTAATTTTTATTTTCACTCAGCTCTGCTGACACCAAACTTTGAGGTCTTGGAACATCCCATATAGCTCTACACATGGGACAAGTTAAGATATTATCTAAGAGTTAGAAGCATTTCAAGCTCTTTTTTCACTTGATATTAAAGAAAACAAACAGCTTGAAATAAGCAGTATCCACAAAAACGCCACAAATTGTAACATAGCGGTTTAAAGAGTATAAAGTAAGAATTAGGACACTTTAGGATTCTGAGGAGACACTATGGGACTACACAAGGTTTACATTTTACCTGGCATCATTTTCCTAGCCTTAGAGATATCTAAATTCTAGAAACTCTCTAGAGGAAGAATCCATGTTTGAACAGTTTGGTTTGGATCCTAGTCTTAATTGCCTCCCACCATGATGGCAAAGAAAGTGTGTACTTGTTATTTAATGGAGCTGTATACTCCTTATTCTAGCCCAAGGTAGGTTCTACATTAAAAAGGTCAAACTTTCTCAAGAGAGGTAGCCAGAGTTGAATTAACATTGCTCTCCCTAAAAGAAAATGAATTCACTTTAGGTATGAAAATAAGAACTTAAACCAATAAGGAGAATTAATAAACATAATTCAAAGAACATTAGATAATTTGTAGTTAATTCATAGAATTACATTGGGAATTTGCATCTCAGAGTACTCCAATATAGCTCCTCCCTTTTGTTCTTGGTGACAGGTACATGGAGAAAAGAAATATAGTCACCTAATAGTGAAACACAAATTCATGAACTTATCAGAAAGGCAGAGTGGAGAAATATAGGAAGATCTATGGGGGTAGTCTATGAACTCTCCATCCCACTACCATTCTTTGTCTCTCTGAGTCTCTGAGCTTTCTTATAGTCCAGGAGGCTAAAGAATATTCTACCTTATCATTCTGAGGATGGGATAAAGACATTTAAAGATTGCAGAGATTTATATACTCACTTAAAAAATGTTAATGATTTTATTAAATACAATTTAACTTTCTGTAACAGAATGTATGGTCCTTATCGTCAGATGCTGCAGAAACTATAAGATAAGAGCTAAAAAGGAGCTGTAATATCATCATTCAATCAGGGAACTCTAAGCACTGTACATGCACCGGTGAGCTGAGCCTTGAACAGCTTGTTGTCCAGTTTGTCCCCAAAGCCTCACTGAGATCATTTACCTATGAATATGACAGGCTAAAGTATGTGCTGGTCATCCAAACTAATCCATATATCAAGTTTAAGATTGCTTGTTTTAATGGAAAAGGTGAGATGGTTCTGTCATCTAACTGTAGTAAAAGGTAATAATAACACTTTATGTTGTGTAATATGCTAGCCCCATTTTTGGTACACACAGGAACTAAAAAAAAAAAAAAAAAAGACACTATGACTTTCATCTCTAGAAAATTATATCCTAGTCCCTAGTAGGTTAGTCCCCAGCAAATGTTTTCATTAAGCAATGTTTTAACATTTTGATATAAATTTTTATCAAGGATTTTCATAAAAAAAGTTTTTCTAAGAATTCTGTATCTTCTGAAAACCATAGTGAAAGACATCGTCCGGGGCACCTGGGTGGCTCAGTGGGTTAAAGCCTCTGCCTTCAGCTCAGGTCATGATCTCAGGGTCCTGGGATCGAGCCCCGCATCGGGCTCTCTGCTCAGCGGGGAGCCTGCTTCCCCCTCTCTCTCTGCCTGCCTCTCTGCCTGCTTGTGATCTCTGTCTGTCAAATAAATAAATAAAACATTAAAAAAAAAAAAAAGAAAGACATTGTCCATTATGCTGTGTATTCAATAACTCTAGGTTAATGATCCATGAGAAACAGTCTTGAATTTAGCATCAGAAAATGGTTTCCTATTTTCATTTTAATGTTACCAATAAGAATCCCTTTTTCTTCCTTCCTCCTTCTTTCCCTCCTTCCCTTCTTTCCTCCCTTTTTGGTTGCCAGGGATCTAAGGACTAAACTGAATATAGTATCAGCTTTTGTGTTCCTCTGTTTTATCATCCCTATATAATATAGCCCATGTTCTATTTATAAGCCTCAACTTAACAGTGAGGAAATTGAGCCTCAAGAGATAATTTGACCAATAGGTGGAGTAAGAATATAAATTCATGTATTTTGTCTTTAAATCTGGGTTATTTTTATGTAATCACAAATATTTCCTAGAAGTAGACTGCTTATAAACTATTAAAGCTTTGCACAGCATAAAGGGCAATATTCTCCCTTTTTTTTTTGTTTTTTTTTTTTGTTGTTGTTGTTAGTTAGTTTGTTTGTTCTCTAAATTCGGTCCAGATTTGACTTGTAAAAGTTGTTTTTTGTTTGATGGTATGTTTTTGGCTTGATCTCCAGCAGCATGAAGCTGCTGTAGTGACTAATGGTATTCTGCTATAAAGACAGTTGATAATCCCACATTAAGTGTACAGCACAGACACTGGCATCTGATAAAATTACAATAAGTATATTATTACTGGACACTATGTTGTGTGTGTTACTAAGTTTGTAATATGCCTGAAATGAATTTGAGGTTGAACTTGGTTACCTCATTAATCTCACAACAGCCCAATTAGGCAGGTGATTACCCTCGTTGTCCATATTAGATTCGACTTGAGTCAATCCTTTGATAAGTTAGTCCAATAAAAAGCCACCAGTTAGGATAAATCAAAGGCAGAATAAAGTGCTCTGTAAACATCATCTCTTCCAATCCTTGAAAAGGAACACTGTGAGATATCATATATTGTCTCAATTTTCAGAGATAGGAATGAAAGGAAATGATTTATTCAATATACATTAGAGCTCAGGTTCCTGAACTCTCCTAATCTCCACCTCATCTTCTTTTGCTCTCCTTCTTTCCCCTATGCCTTTCCTCCTCTTATTGCTTTTTAAGACATTGATATTGAGATATCATCCACATGCCATACAATTCACCCATTTAAAGTATACAGTTCAATTTCTTTGGTGTATTCAAGTTGTGCAATTATCACCACTAAGTTTAGAACATTTTTGTCATCTCCCAAATAAATCTATACCCACTAGTAGTCACTCCCCATTCCCTCCCACCCCCACCCCTGCCTTAATCAACCACTAATCTACTTTCTTTTTTATAGATTTAACTCTTCTGGACAATCTGAATAGATTCTTGCAGTATGTACTCTTTTGTGTTGGGCTTCTTTCATTTAGCATAATGTTTTCAAGGTTCATTCATATTGTAGCATGTATAAGAACTTCATTCTTTTTATGGAAAACAGTTTGGTAGATTCTCAAATTGGTAAGTATAGGGTTACTATAAGATCCAGTAATTCCATTTTTAGGTGTATATATGCAAGAGAATTGAAAATATACTTGCACCCAGAAACCTGCATACAAAAATTCAAAGCAATGCTACTTAAAATCACCCAGAAGTGGAAACAAGTCCAATGTCCATCACCTGATGAACAGATAAACAAACTGTGTTCTAGCCATGCAATGGAGGTTTTAACATCTGCCACCCAAACTGCAAATGGTCTTGCATTTGCCCTGTATTTTTTTTTTTTTCTTCATTATGCTTCAAGAACAATGATGCTTTGGATATTTCCCTGTCCAGAATTCTCAACTTTGGTTTTCTATTAACATTTTCCATTAAGCAATTACAAGTGTCCTCCATATTAAAACAAAGTGAGTCCCACCTAAAACATTTCAAAATAAAAGAAAAGACAAAAAATATCTAGACTCCATGATCCCTTCTAGCTATCACTAGTGTCTTTATTACATTGCTATTCTTTCTTCAAGTTACTTCATTCTGGCCCTTACTTCTATGAGACCAGATATGATCTATAATGTTCTCTTTGTTACTTCATTTAAGAGTCCAGTTTCAGGGGCACCTGGGTGGATCAGGGGGTTAAGCCTCTGCCTTCAGCTCGGGTCATGATCTCAAGGTCCTGGGATTGAGCCCCACATCGGGCTCTCTGCTCAGCAGGGAGTCTGTTTTCCTTCTCTCTCTGCCTGCCTCTCTGCCTACTTGTGATCTCTCTCTCTGTCAAATAAATAGGTAAAATCTTAAACAAACAAACAAAAAAGAGTCCATTTTCAGTAAATAAACTTCTTTGTCTCATTAACATAATTCTATGCATCATCTGTGGAGACCTCCTGCATGAAGTAATCCCTCTTTTTGGTGTACTTGGCACAATTTACCTTAGTTTAACCCCTTCCCAGCTCAGAATTTACTAACAAACTCCAGATTTGTGTTTTTGTCCAAAGAAATAATCTTTCCATTTGGATCACTCATAAACTCATAATAAACTTAAATTCAACAGGTAAAACTGTTTTTTATTTGTTTGTTTTTTGATGGCTTGTATCTCTGTAAAGGGTTAGCTTATAAATGGCAGCACTATTATATTTTTAATATAGAAAACTAGGAGTGGTATATGATTAGCTGCATTTCCATATCTCCCACCCACCCAATTAATAACCAATTTTATTTTTTCTATTTTACAAGTATCTTTTAAGCTCACCTCTTAAATTCATTTCTCTCCTTCCATAAGGCCACACACTTAGTGAAAGACACAGTGATCCCTTACTTAGACCAATACAACAGCAAGCATCTGACATAATCCCCACCCAAATGGATCTCTTGTGTGAATTGTTGCCCCACCCTCATTCTTACCAAATCCATTCTAGATACTTTAGTAGAAATAAACTTCTTTTTTTTTTTAAGTTTTCTTTTTTAATTTCATGTATTTATTTATTTGTCAGAGAGAGAGCAAGAGAGCACAACCAGGCAGAGTGGCAGGCAGAGGCAGAAAGAGAAGCAGGCTCTGAGCAAGGAGCCCAATGAGGGACTCGATTCCAGGAGCCTGGGATCACGACCCCAACTAAAGGCAGCAGCTTAACCGAGGAGCCACCCAGGCACCCCAGTAGAAATAAACTTTTAAATAGTTTTTTTTTTTTCCCCCACATCACTTTTCTGCTTACCCTTATCCTTAGGATAAATTCTATAATCCCTTCCATGACTTAACAAGTCCCCACATGAATGGGAACCAGACTGTCATCCTACCTCATTGTTTTCTGCATTCCTCAGTGCCCCAGCAATAGCTAGTTCTACTTCCTCTCTCTTTCTCTCTCTTTTGTTGTTTCATGGAATAGGAACATGACCTCTCTCAGCTATCTAAATCCCGACCTCTTTTATTTCTGCCAATATTCCTTTCCCTTCGTCACTAAACCAGACTTCCTCCTTTTCTGAAACAGACCTTCCTTTACCCAGCCGATTTTGTTAGCTCCTATCATTACATACATTTGTGGTTCTCTGCACTTGCAATTACATGTTTACATCTTTGCCTTTACACTGATGATACACTCCATGAACTAAAAAACATCATGTCCATCGTGCTCCTAGATATGTCTTCAGCATTTAGCATAGTCCTTTGCAAACTCTGGGTACACACATGGTCTGTGGTGGTAAATAAATAAGTACTTGTGACCAGAGACGGTTTAATCACCATTGTCATTATTAACAGAACAACACTGCTGCTATCAAGACAAGCAAATACCACAGTCAAAGGAAAAAGGCAAACCTGAACCAACTACAGAACTTTCAGCAGGTCTTTCCCTCCGATTTTACCCACCTTCCTTTTTCATGCTCAGGCATCATAAGATTATATTCCCAAAACTCAATATTTTTAAAAGTTTTCATTTAAATTTCAATCAGGTAACATACAATGTAGATTAGTTTCAGGTGTAGAAGCTAGTGATTCAACACTTACATATAAGACACAGTGCTCAGCACAACGCCCTCCTTAATCCTCATCACCCATTTAACCCAACCTCCTACACAAAGTTCAATATTTTTCAACATTTAAGACAGGGCAGAGAATTTGGAAAACAAACTGAGAAATTAAAAAAATTATAAATGCTCATTGCCTGGTCTTTAGATGATCAAGAAGGCTGAACGAGTTAAGGAAAATAATGCTTTTTGAAGGTATATTTGAGGATTGTTAAATGATAGGAATAAAAAAGAACAGTCGGATGAGTTTAAAAAAAATAGGTAATCTGTCCAACTAGTTTGAAATAAAGTTTGCATTTACATTGCCATTGTTTTGTTTTTTTTGGGTTTTTGTTTGTTTTGTTTTTTAAATCATGGTCATCTTTAATTGCGCCTTTGTTTCCCTCCTTGCCAGCCCTTATGGGCCCTAAGGCGCTCTCTCCGAGCCTCCCAACACCCCGTGGGGGAGGAAGCAACCTTCTGTCTTACAGTCAGGACACCAGTGCTCCAAGGCAATCAGCTGCCCAAGGCCACGGGGCCTGCAAGAGGCAGCGCCACACCTGAAGCCCCACGCCTCCCCCCGGAACAGGCTGCTGCTTCACCTGTGTCATTGCCATTATTTTTAAAGGGACAAAAATTTTCTCTCTTCAAAAATCTGCCATTGTTGGTTTTTTTTTCCAAATCCTTTCCCGGCCCTTTACTTTTTTTTAAACAGGAACTGCTGCAGAAAATAGTTATCGTACCAGACACAAACTTACCATGCCATTTTATTTAGTGTATATTTTCACTGCACTTTTTTTCTCTACCACATCTAAATTGTTCAGGTGACTTAAGAGCTGGTTTTGAAAAAAAGATCTGAATTGATAAGATTAAAAAGAAAAGATTTTTTAAGTCATTTTTTGATTTGCAAACACTGATATACCAAATAATCCAAGTAAATAGCTACCATATCTAAGGTAAAAGAGATACACCATTGAAAATTCTATTCTTATTTCCTAAAGGAAAAATAGGTATCTTTTTGCTTGTTTTTTTGTTTGTTTCAAATTTTAAATTAATTCTAGTTAACATATACTATAGTATTTCAGGAGTAGAATGTAGTGATTCATATCTTATATAGAATACGCAGTGCACAACACAGCTGTCCTCCTAATACCTACCATCCCTTTAGCCCATCCCCTGCCCACCTCCCCTCCATCAACCCTCAGTTTGTTCTTATGGTTTGCTTCCCTCTTTTTTTCCTTCTCCTACATTTATCTGTCTTTTTTTTTCTTAAGTTCCACATATGAGTAAAATCATACAGTATTTGTCTTTCTCTGACTGACCTATTTTGCTTAACATAATACACTCTAGTTCCATCCATGCCATTGCAAATGGCAAGATTTTATTCTTTCTGATGGTTGATTACCTTTTCTTTATCCATTCACCAGTCAATGGACATTAGGGTTCTTTCCATAATTTGGCTTTTGATAATAATGTTGCTATAAATATCCAGGTGCATGTGCTCCTTGGAATTAGTATTTGTGTATCCTTTGGGTAAATACCTAGTAGTACAATTGCTGCCTTGTACGGTGGTTCAGTTTTTAACTTTTGAGGAGTTTCCATACAGCTTTCTAGAGCTGTACCAGTTTACATACCCACCAAAACTGTAAGACTGTTCCCCTTTCTCCACAACCTAACATCTGTTTGTTTCCTATGTTGTTGACTTTAGCCATTTGACAGACATGAAGTGATATTGCATTGTTGCTTTGATTTGTATTTCCCTGATGATGAGTGATGTTGAGCATCTTTTCCTGTTTCTGTTAGCCATCTGTATGTCCTCCTTGGAAAAATGTCTATTCATACCTTCTGCCCATTTCTTAACTGGATTATGTGGTTTTGGGTGCTGTGTTTGATAAATTCCTTATAGATTTGGATACTAACAGTTTATCAGATGTCATTTGCAAATATCTTCTCCCGTTCCATAGGCTGCCTTCTAGTTTTGTTGAATGTTTCCTTCACTCTATGGAAGCTTTTTATCTTGATGGAGTCTCAAGAGTTCATTTTTGTTTTTGTTTTCCTTGCCTTGGGAGACATGTCTAATAATAAGTTGCTATGGCTGAGGTCAAAGAGGTTGCTGCTTGGTTCTTCCCTAGGATTTTGATGGTCTCCTGTTTTACATTTAGGTCTCTGATCCATTTTAAATTTGTTTTTGTGTATGGTGTAAAAAAGTTTTCCAGTTTCATTCTTCTGCATGTTGCCGTCCAGCTTCCCCAGCACCATTTGTTGAAGAGACTGTCTTTTTTCGATTGGATATTCTTTTCTGATTTGTCAAAGATTAGTTGACCATAGAGTTGTGGGGTTATTTCTTAGTTTTCTGTTCCACTGATCTATGTGCCTGCTTTTGTGCCAATACCAGAATATCTTGATGACTACAGCTTGAAGTCCAGAATTATGATGTCACCAGCTGTTTTGCTTTTTCAAGACTGCTTTGACTATTCAGGGTCTTTTGTGATTCTATACAAATTTTAAGATTGTTTGTTCTAGTTCTGTGAAAAATGCTGTTGGTATTTTGATATGGATTACATTTAATGTGTTAATTGCTTTGGGTAGTATAGACATCTGAACAATATTTGTTCTTTCAATTCATGAGCATGGACTGTTTTTCCATTTCTTTCTGTCAAATATATTTCACAATTGCTCTATAGTTTTCAGCATATAGATCTTCTTACCTTTTTGATTAGGTTTATTTCCAGGTATCTTATGGTTTTTGGTACAATTCTAAATGGGATCAGTTCCTTGACTTCTCTTTCTGCTATTTTATTATTTGTATATAGAAATGCAACAGATTTCTGTATGTTGATTTTATATCCTGTAACTTTGTTAAATTCATGTATCAGTGCTAGCAATATTTTGGTGGAGTCTTCAAGTATTCTATATACAATATCATGTCTTCTATGAATAGTAAATGTTTGACTTCTTCCCTGCTGATCTGGATGCCTCTTATTTCTTTTTGTTGTCTGGTTGCTAAGGCTAGAACTTCCAGAACTATGTTAAATAACAATGTTGAGAGTAGATAATCCTGTCTTGTTCCTGTTCTTAGAGGAAAAGCTCTCAGTTTCTCCCTACTGAGGATGGTAATAACTGTGGGTCCTTCATAAACGGCCTTTAGGATGTTGAGATATGTTTCCTCTATCCTTACTTTTTTATCAAGGGTTTTTATCAAGGATGGATGCTATATTTTGTCAAATGCTTTCTCTGTATCCTTTGGATGGATCGTATGTTTTTTATCCTTTCTTTTATCAATGTGTTGCATCATATTGACTGATCTGTGAATATTAAACCACTCTTGTAGCCCAGAAATACATCCCACTTAATTCTGGTGAATACTTTATGTACTGTTGGATTTGATTTGTTTGTATATTGTTGAGAATTTTTGCATCCATATTCATCAGGAATATTGGCCTATAATTCTCTTTTTTCAATGGGGCCTTTATCTGGCTTGGAATCAAAATTATCTGACCTTGTAGACTGAGTTTTGAAATTCTCCTTCTATTTCTATTTCTTAGAACATTTTGAGAAGAATAAGTATTAATTCTTCTTTAAATGTTTGGTAGAAGTCCCCTGGGAAGCAATCTGGCCCTGGAATCTTATTTGCTGGGAGATTTTTGAATACTGATTCAATTTCTTTGCTGTTTATGGGCCAATTCTTTGTTCGATTTCTTTGCTGTTTAAAGAAGTTTCTATTTCTTCCTGTTAGTTTGTATGTTCTAGGAATGTATCTATTTCTTCCATATTACCTAATTGTTGTCATATATTTTTTCATCATATTCTCTAATAACTGTGTTTATGTAATGTTGATTGTCATACATGACTTTATTGATTTGGATCTTTTCTCTCTCTCGCTCTCTCTCTTTTGGCTACTGTCTAGTGTCTACTGTCTCTCTCTTTTGGCAGTCTGTCTCCTGTCCATCAATTTTATTAATTCTTTCAAACAGCTCTTAGTTTTGTTGATCTGTTCTTTTTTTTTTTTCTGTTGTTGTTGTTTCTATATCATTTATTTCTGCTCTAATCTTTATTATTTTCCCTTCCTCTTTCGGTTTTATGCTTTATTTTCTATTCTTTTTCCAGCTCCTTTAAGTGTGAGGTTAAGTTGTGTATTTGGGACTTTTCTTGCTTCTTGAGGTAGACCTATACTGCTATATACTTCCTTCTTATCACTACCTTTGCTGCATTCCAAAGGTTCTGGACTGTCATGTTTTCATTTTCATTTGCTTCTATGTATTTTTTAATTTAATATTTTGGTCAATACATTTATTCTTTAGTAGGATGTTCTTTAACCTCCATTTATTTGTGGTCTTTCCAAGTTTTTCTTGTGATTGACTTTAAGTTTCATAGACTTGTGGTCTAAAAATAAACATGGTGTGATCTTAATCTTTTTGTACTGGTCGAGGTCTGATTTGTGACCCAGTATGTGATCTATTCTGAACAATGTTCTTTGTGCACTTGAAAAGTATGTGTATTCTGCTGCTTTAGGATAAAATGTTCTGAATGTATCTTTTAAGTCCATCTGGTCCAGTGTGTCATTCAAAGCCATTGTTTTCTTGTTGATCTTCTGCTTAGATGACCTACCCACTGCTGTAAGTGGTGTGGTAACATCTCCTACTATTTTTGTATTGTTATCAGTGAGTTTCTTTATATTTGTTATTAATTGATTTATATATTTGGATGTTCCCAAGTTGGGGATATAATTACTTGCAATTGTTAGAACTTCCTGATGGATAAATCACTTAATTATGATATAGTGCCCTTCTTCATCTCTTGTTGCAGTCTTTAAAATCTAGTTTGTCTGATATAAGTATGGTTACTCTGGCTTTCTTTTGACATCCATTAGCATGATAGAGCCTTCCTCATTCTGTCACTGTCAATCTGCGGTGTCTTCAGGTCTAAAATGAATCTCTTGTAGGCGGCGTATACACGGGTCTTCTTTTTTTTTCTCTTTTAACCCATTTTGATACCCTATGTCTTTTGATTAGAACATTAAGCTCCTTTACATTCAGAGTGATTATTGTAGATATAAATTTAGTGTCATTGTATTACCTATGAAATTATTGTTTCTGGAGATTTTCTCTGTTTCTTTCTAGTCTTTGTTGCTTTGGGTCCCTCTTTCCCACTCAGAGACTCCTTTAATATTTTTTGCAGGACTGGTTTAGTAGTCATGCATGCTTTCAGTTTTCGTTTATCTAGGAGATTCTTTATCTTGCCTTCTATTCTAAATGACAGCTTTGCTGGATAAAGTATTTGGGGGCTTCATATTTTTCCTATTCAGCACATTAAATATATTATGTCACTCTTTTCTGGGTGCCAGGTTTCTGTGAAATGATCTGCTCTAACCTGATTTATCTTCCCTTGTAGGCTAGGAATTTTTTTTTTTTTAATTTTTAATTTTTTATTTTTTTAAGATTTTAATTTATTTATTTGTCAGAGAGAGAGAGAGCGAACGAGCACAGGCAGACAGAGAGGCAGGCAGAGGCAGAGGGAGAAGCAGACTCCCCGCCCAGCAAGGAGCCCGATGTGGGACTCGATCCCAGGATGCTGGGATCATGACCTGAGCCGAAGGCAGCTGCTTAACCAACTGAGCCACCCAGGCGTCCCTAGGAATTTTTTTTTTATCCCTTGCTTCTTTCAGAATGCTTTCATTATCTCTGTATTTTTGCAAATTTTTCTATAATATGTCTTGGTGTTTTGTTGATTTTTATGGGAATTCTCTGTGTCTCCTGGATTTGGATGTCTGTTTCTTCCCCCAGATTAGGGACATTTTCAGCTATAATTTGGTCAAATAAACCTTCTTCCCCTTTTACCCTCTCTTCTTCTTCTGGGACTCCTATGATACAAATGTTATTACATTTTATGGACTCACTGATTTCTCTAAGACTACATTCGTGATCCAATATTATTCTTTCCCTCTTCAACTTCGTTATTTTCCTTAATTTTATTTCCTATACCACTTTTTCATTGCTCTGCTTTTTCCATCCTTGTGATCATTACATCCAGTTGGTTTTGCATCTTGGTTACAGCATTTTTTAAATTTCAGCCTAACTAGTTGTGTTTTATCACTGCAGTAGGGGGTCTCTCTGGATTATTCTATACTCTTCTCAAACCCAGCTAATATCTTTATGATTGTTCTTTTAAATTCTATTTCAGGAATGTTACTTATTTTATTTTGATTAGCTCCCTGGCCATGAACTTTTTTTGTTCTTTTTTGGGGGGATGAATTCTTCCATAATGATATTTTGTCTAAGACTTTGTCTTTTGTGTGTTAAGAAAGCCTGAGCCTGGTTCTATTTTTGCTAGAGCCAAAGCTTTGTAGTACCCTATGATCAGTAGTCCTGGTGCATGCAGCAGGTTTATGCTAGTCTTCTTGGGAAGGGGCCTGCTGCAGCTCTGGCTGTCAATTACACTTGCACTATTAAAAAAGGCACCTGCTTTGTGCAGGGAGCAGGGTGGCTTGATGTAAGGGATTCAAGCCTCCACTGTGTGCACTGTGTCACTTGCTAAAGTCTGTCTGTACTGATGGAAAGGGTGAAAAAATGGCATAGGCCCTTCATCTCCCTCAGAGTCAGG
The DNA here is from genome assembly GCA_003697995.1 of Taxidea taxus jeffersonii. NCBI lineage: Eukaryota > Metazoa > Chordata > Mammalia > Carnivora > Mustelidae > Taxidea > Taxidea taxus. The sequence goes on along the minus strand of ML099790.1, from coordinate 40,076 downwards.
AGTTCATAACCATCACTTTTCAGGAGGCCCTCACAGAAAAAGGAACAATTTTCCTTCTTGCATTCCAGGCTTTTGTCAGATCCCTGCCCTCACCATGTCTGTCTGAGCCACCTGTCTACCTAGCAGCACAGTGTTCCTGTGTTTTACCTCAGGTGCACCTCTGGTTTTCAAAACTCCAAATTTTAGGGATTTGGTATGGTATGGAAACTTGCTGATCCTCTAGAAGAGTGTCTCCTTGTGCTATGGCTAGTACCAGTTTGTCCCAGAAAAGCAGTCACATGATCAAGCTGTGGCCTGGAATTCATGGTAAAGTACAACAAAAAGCCAGAATCTAGGTTAGCTGTCTTCAGCAAGCATCTCTGCTCTTACGCTGGTGAATGGGGCACTTATCAGCTCTTTTGTCCCCTGAGAGGCAGTACCATATCTTGCAAATGCACTCCAAGAAGGGGAACTTTCTCTCCCAGTGTGATCCAGGGATCCTTAGACCACACCAGGCCTCTATCCTGCTTCCCCACGGGAGCACCTCTACACGTGTTGGGTTCAACCATGGTGATGGCACAAACTTCTAAAACTTCACACTTTCACTCCATTGCTTATAAAAATTTGCAATAGTCAGCTCTTCCTGATTTTCCAGTCAGTGGTTTTGGGGAAGTGTTTTTCTTGTACAATCCCTTTTGTGCTTATTTATGTCTCTCTGTCTCTGTCTGTCTCTTTCCCCTGCCTGTGATCAAGGCTCCCTCCTCTCCAAAGCAACTGTGATTTTCTCTCCCAAATCACATCTCCACACATCCTACCTTCCATGATATGGTTTCTTTTCTCCCTCTAGTTGTGCAGTTTGTTCTCTCAGTCCTCAGATTGATTTTTTGGGTGGTCAGAATGATTTGATAATTATCTAGCTGTGTTCAAGGGATGAGGCAAACATAAGATCCAACTACCTCTTTCTTTTTCTTACTTAAGGTAGTAGATATGAATCTACTAGTGGCAAATTGTAGTGTATTTTCTATCTATGCAAACTATTACTGTCTTCAGATAGAAGTACTCTCTTAAGACTATACCCTGTCTTCCTTGAGCAAAGGTCCAGGCAGAGCAAAGAAAACTTTCTGAGTAATAAGAATTTTTAAATATAAAATTTATTTTTAAAATAAAATATGCAGTTCATATTTTACAACTTCAACAATAGTTATTCCAAAAAAATAAAATTCCCTATCATAGTCAGCACTTTCCTTTTTGACACTTGATATTTCTTTGCAATTTTATCTTTCATGGGTTTCTTTTAACCTGTTAGCGTATTTTTTGTTTGTTTTCCTTTAGAGGTATTTATATGCTTTCTCTGTATATATATATATAGAGAGAGAGAGAGAGAGGAGAGAGAGAGAGAGAGAAAGTGGAGGGCAATCTAAGAAAAAATTAAATATAATTTAAACCATTATAATTTTCTAAGAAAATGAAGTTGGTGAATGCTAAGGTAAAGTGGCCAATAAAAATCACCACTCCTGAATTTTTCTCCTTATCTTGGATGTTATTTAATTTCTACTTAAATTAAAGCAGAATGTGAAACCAGCTAGGCATTTTTCACTATTTCATTTGTGAGTTTGTTGGATTGACAATGCATTTAAGAGAGTTTCTTCATAATTAGTATTCAGTTCAAGTTATCTAAATTTATGGAGCTGATAAATAAGGCAACAAATTTGGTTAAAGGATAAAAGTCCAATTTTCAAAGAAGAATTTAAATAAAATTATATTTTTCTTAGGAAGTTTTATCTGCAGTTTGTAGTATTACATAAAAATTACTAACCTTCTTGGGGCGCCTGGGTGGCTCAGTGGGTTAAAGCCGCTGCCTTCGGCTCGGGTCATGATCCCGGGGTCGTGGGATCGAGCCGCATATCGGGCTCTCTGCTCTGCGGACAGCCTGCTTCCTCCTCTCTCTTTGCCTCTCTGCCTACTTGTGATCTCTGTCAAATAAATAAATAAAAATCTTTTAAAAAAAAATTACTAACCTTCTTTGTTTTAGAGCTACATTGTAATAAGCCATCATTTTAATAAATATCAATTTTCTCAATATTTACTTGATAAGCATGTTGGATTTGCCCAAACCATTTAAAGTATAACTCAAAATGAAAAATGCTATGCTTATGATAGTGGTATCCTTTTTTTTTCACTACTGTAGATGGATGGAAATATTTTCTCAATGATAAAGAAGAAAACTGTTTTTAATTTTTGTTTCTAATAAAAAATAAAATGTTTTTAATTTTCATTGTTTGGTTGCATTTTGATAAAATTACCCATACTAATATGGATCAAGTAGTAATCAAGTAGTAATCAAGATAATAATCAAGATAATAATTATTTTATAGTCCTGAATGACTTTCTTAAAAATACAGTGCATCATTGATAGGAGAGAAAATCTCACAAGATTTCAGGAAAAGAAATAGAAATGAAGAATGCATTGGAAATTGAATATTCTTGGAATAGCAATCCAAGTATATATTTGATGTTTAATCATTAAGAATAATTCTTTGATTATTCCCAGTTGCCATATTCAGAGTAGTAAAACTTCTCATTATCTATTTGTCATCCATTCTCTAGCTCACAACCTAGAAGACAGACATTATAAAAAGAATATAGTCTAGATATTTCATGTGGTTTAGATATTTTTTTCTGTTGGTATGCCACAATTTGCTTAAATAAATGAATTTGAAGTTAGTGATGATGATTTAGAAAGGGTAATTATTCTTTATCACAAAGTGTTACACCCTAATATGCATTGTTCTCTTTATGAACTAGTTGTATGATTATAAGAACTAAATAGTATCCTGTCATGTATTCCATCTCTTATCATCGCATGCTGTAAAGGAGGAATAACAATCACAGATGAAAACAATGTCCCTTATGTTTTTGAAGGAACTAATAGCACCCTTTGGAGTTGCTAATTGGCAAAAATCTGTAACCACAGGCTTTCAAGGTACTGTTACCATGGCAAAATTTCTTTGAAGTTGGCACTTGTGAATATTTGACTTAATTTTCTTTCCAAGTTTGGGGACTGCATAAAAAACATTGTCATTCTTCCACATACAAGTCATTTTTGAGAAGTCCAATAAATGACTGCTATCACAATAATTTTGGTTATTTGTATTGAGAATAAATGAGCTTGTCACAAAAGACTTTTCCTAATGTTTTGTAGTTATTTTCAATCTCTATTCTTCCCAGAATATATGTGGTCTATAAAAAGATGAAGGGAAAATGCTTAAAGTCATTCTCTACCACCATAGAAGGTCCAGCAATATAATAATTCAAATCTCCCAAAAGTGAAAATATTAAATGTCTAGCTCAGAGACATAGTGTTTAATTGCTAGAATCTTATAAATGGAGACTGTTTATGAAAGTTTGTGATCATATAATAAGATTCATTTGACCATATTCATCTTGTGCTATCTGAAATTATCAAAAATCAAATAATGTGGCTTATAAAAAAGATTAAAATTTTTATGCTTATAAACAGATGATCATCTAGATTTATAATTTACCACTAAAAACCATGTTAGTTTTCCCTCTTAAAATTTATACTTAACAATATACTAAATGAAGTATGTGAAAAAAGTGTTAAACTAGACAGCATATATTTAAATAGACAGACATAAATGGAGGAATGTCAAGAAACAGAATTTAAGAAAATAGCAAGTAAAGAAAAATTTAAGGTTGAATAAAATGATATCGTGCTGTAACTTGAAATGTGGTCATGTAGTAAGACAGTGTACTGAAAAATAGCTCTATGTGTTCTATTGTCTCCTTTCCTTACACAGTAACAGTTTCATATTATATCTCGATAATAACAATCAAGTTGATATTTTGAAATTGAAATCAAGTTGATATATTTGAAATAACAATCAAGTTGATATTTAGAAAGATGTCTAAATTAATCAGACCAAAAAAGTAGACATACTTGAAAAATTTATTACGCAGAGATAATATTTGTATTAAGGAAAATAAATGTACATAGATGTAACCATGTTCCAAATTTTAGGATGCTTTGTACCCCTAGATTCCATCATAGATTGCCTAATATTTATCAAGTTTCTAGGGAATCTGAATTAACTTTTTAAATAGAATACCTATTAATTAATTATTATCTTAGCAGTTTTGTTTAAAATGCAATTTATTTTTATTTATTTATTTATTTATTTATTTAATTGACAGACAGAGATCACAAGTAGGCAGAGAGGCAGGCAGAGAGAGAGGAGAAAGCAGGCTCCATGCTGAGCAGAGAGCCCGATACGGGCTCGATCCCAGGACCCTGGGATCTGAAGCTGCCAAGCTGAAGGCAGAGGCTTTAACCCACTGAGCCACCAAGGTGCCCCAAAATGCAATTTCTTAAAAACAGATCAGAACTGATATATGTGAAGAAATAGGATCTGATATTCATTAATGTAGCTAACTTTAAAAAAAAAGATAAAATAATTTACTCTTACTTCTTGTTTTTTCCTATATTTTCTTATGTTCAATTACTCAAATATATTGCTTTTCAAGCATAACATATTTATATATTATTTTAAATAAATTACTTTTTAAAATTAAATTAAATAAATGTAGCTTTTTGCATTGGACTTTCTGATCAATAGAATTCTTATATAAATTTCTTGGAGCTATAATATAAATGAGTAGAAAAGTTAATTAAGAAAATTGATTAAAATATTTTAAAAAAGAAAATTGATAAAAGTATTAGATAAGTGCTTTCTTGATTATATCTTTAAAACAATAAGAAGTAATAATGTACCATCTTTCTAAAGCCCTTGAGAAACCAACAAATTGTCTTGAGTAAAAGTAGTAATGATCATGTGGTTGTATACTTTATGAGAACATGGACTATTTATTACTTATTTTTCATCCTCCAGTGTATAGCCTACTGTCTTCCTAGTAGGTCTTCAGTAAATATTTTTTTAAAGAATAGTTTATTTAATAAACCATAGAGTAGGCAAAAATATAGGGCTTATTTTTAAAGGAATTAACTCCTAAAAACATTTTTAGAGTATTTCAAAGTCACACATCTCCAAGGGCATTGTTGAGAAGTCAGTTCCTGCTTCAATGACTTCATACTGTTTAAGAGAATTAGTGGGATTTAATCTGGTTCTCCTATTTCCTGAAAATAATAACTGGACATCTGTTTATTCTGAAAAATCTTTCATGTTTAGCTTTCTCATCTATAATTTGAAGGACTAAGTTGTACTTACAATGCTGTATTGCTGAGAGGACCAAATGAGTTAATAAGTCTGAAGAGTTTAAAGTAAGGTTGGTACATCATTGCCATTCAATGAATGTATTTGTCGCAGATATTTATATGAATAATACATAATACATGTTAGTGTGTGCAGAAAAAAATGTTACTGTTCTTACTTAGGGTAAAAAGTGTAATTGCTATATCCCTTCACATTTTCTCCAAACTTTAACTATCACCATTTAGGTTCCTCACAATCCTGAGATAAACATGAAAGGCAGTATTTTTCTTATTTTTTTATAGATTAACTTATTGACAGTCAAAGCAGTTAAGTAAGATACCTAAACATAAACACCATAGAAACAAAAGGTTGAGAACCCAGATTTCAAGTTTGTATTGTTTTTATTTCATGACTGCCATAATGAAAATTAATAATGAATTGCATATATGGCAATCAACATAAACTCCTGTGCAACAATGATGCTATCTTACATTCTACCCAACTATATTTATAGCTATAACATTCTGTGAGTTTATACATTTTTAAAATAGTTCATATTAAGAAAATTTGTTTGGTTATAAAAGTCATATTCTACTAAAAGTTGATTTTCTTAAATTTAGAACTACTTAAGTTCTTAAAAATTTCATCTCTAAATCCATTGAGCCACAAATTTATTAATATTCTAGAACTGTTCAAGTAAAACATAATTACTCCTTATTTTACTAAAATATTATTCAGCAAATGAATTAATTAATAGTTCCCTGCTTTGCCAAACATTTTGAAATCTGGCTTTCAAAACCTAAAATCATGTAAAGCTAACTCTTTATTTATTTGTCACTGCCAAGATTGCATTCTATAGAAGTTACCTTAAAATTGAAATTATCTTGACAGATGTCTATTATTTTATAGTTTCTAAGTTTATATATCTGCATATAATAACCTTATCTGTGTGGTTTCTCAAGATGAAGCATACATTTTGCGTCATAATTTTTGGGGAGGCCTAAGCATTGTCTTTTTCCAAATATAACACTAACATTCCTCCAAAACCCCAAATATAATATGACCATCTGAAAGCTAAGAATCAGAGAGGGCAGAACAGATTTTTTTTCCCTTTGTTAAAGGTTTTATTTATTTATGTGAGAGAGAGGGAGAGATCATGAGCAGAGGTGAATGACAGAGGGAAGAAGCAGGCTTCCGGGACAGGGAGACCATGCAGGACTTGATCCCAGGACACCAGGATCATGACCTATGCCAAAGGCAGATTCTTTAACTGACTGAGCCATCCAGGTGCCCAAGTTTCAATACATAACCTTATTTTTCCCAGACTCCAGAAAATCTGGATATAGATGGTAACACATTGATGTTGACATCTCAATTTTCAATCAATGATTTTGTTCAAGCCATCAATGTCTTTTTTTAAATATTTTATTTATTTATTTGTTGGAGAGAGAGAGAGAGCACACAAGCAGGCAGAGACGGAGAGAGAAGCAGGCTCCCTGCTGAGCAAGGAGCCCATGCGGGACTCGATCCCAGGACCCTGGGATCATGACCCAAGTGGAAGGCAGCGGCTTAACCCACTGAGCCACACAGGCGCCCCCCATCAATGTCTTAACACATATATGTATAGATAGATCTACTTCATTCAGTATTAATGGTTGCAATGTATTCTACCATATAAACAAATTATTGAATTTTTAGTACTTTCCATATTTGCCTATAATTCAATTTTGTAATGTTTATGTAATATACTCCAGATGTAACATGTAATTATTAATGAGTTTATTCCTACTGCATAGTGGGGCTGAAGAACCAACATATTTTGCCAGGTCTTCCTTCTATTTCACATGGCCTTGCCTCTCCCACCTATTCTCCTGGGTATTGAGACCTGCATACTAGGGCGTCAGGGAGATTAGATAGTGGGTGATGAACTTGGAGAGACTGTTGCCCTTCTTTTCATAAAAGTATCAGTTAAAAGGAGCCAAACATATTAAAGTGTTCAGTAAATATTGTGAAATTGATAACTTTTTAAACAACAGTAGCTCCTATAATAACATAGATTTTGCTCTCAAGAAATGTCTTCCTAAAGTATTATTCTAGAGGCTTTTAAAGTTATGTGCATAACAATACAAATCAGTTCCTTACTTCAATTCTTTTGTAACAATGGGACCATGAAGGGAGATCACATTTTGGTATGAGTTTTCTGAAAATAAATTTTTTCTATTAGAATCTAGGCATCTGTCCAACACATTATACTCAGAAGCTTTACCCCTTCTCTTAAAAAAAATAATACTAGAGGCTTAATTTTTGAATTACAGCAATCATTCCTGGGTTTTCTCTTTGAATAAATGGTTTTTACAATAGATGATTTCATGTTCTCATGCCAATTGACTGTCATGTGATAGGTCCAACAATGTCTGCACCCTCAAAGACGTACCTTGGTGTCCCAGTCAGAAGAGTCCTCAGTTTCTATACAGATGTATTAATGGTTGGACCCATGATACAAATTTACCATGTATAGACTTGTTTAAATTCCACTAAATTTAGACTGGGAGTTTGTTAATAAATAATTTAGCAATACATCAAAACTAGCATTCTACCTCATGACATTGTGGTTACATAAAATAGATCATTATTATTATATTTATCACTTATTTGTAAAAGAAAGATACAAAGTTAAAACTCCTCAGCTTCATCAATGTGGGTGAATCTATGGCAGATGATGGGCCAAAGGCCCTCACCTTTCTAGTTGGTTGAACTGCAACTCTAAGCTTCTAATAGCAATGGATCAAATTGAATTTAGTGTTCAAGAGACTGAAAGCCACAAAACACATCAAGCACTATTGATTTTTCTAAAGTGCTGAAGCTTTTAAGGGGATTTTACAAAGAAGTGTATTGTATAGGTCTATGTGCCATCAGTTTTGTTGGATTTTGAAAGTTGAATATAGTTTGGGAGAACTAAACAAATGGAGAGACCTTTGGGGTTAATACAAGTTCCCAAACAATTATTTGGTGGGAAATGGAAAAGACATCACAGCCATTCAGTTTTACTGCACTGGAATGGTAGAAACCAGTGATACTATTAGAAGCTATTTGCAAGGATAACTGAATAAGGCTGAAATAGCACAGGGATTGGGAAACTTCACTACTTCACACACACAGGGGACATGGCTAGCTCACTAGTCATGTTCATGTGTTTCAAAACAGCATCAGACATATGCGTGACAAAAGCATCATGCATATAACTCTGCATTTACAGTTATTGTCACCATACTAAATTACCTCTTTCAACTTTCCATTACACAAGCTCCCTCCTTCGTCACAGTTTATTTAACACATATCACCCAATACATGCATAGACTATATATTTTCAAGACCAAACACTAAGTCATCTAAATGTAATTCAATATGCTTACATTATTATCTGATGATGACTTGAATTAAAATATTTTCTATTCCAAGAACTCAAAGCCAAGGGGCACCTGGGTGGCTCAGTGGGTTAAATCCTCTACCTTTGGCTTAGGTCATGATCCCAGTGTCCTGGGATTGAGCCCTGCATCGGGCTCTCTGCTCAGTGAGGAGCCTGCTTCCCTTCCTCTCTCTCTCTGCCTGCCTCTCTGCCTACTTGTGATCTGTCAAATAAGTAAATAAAATCTTAAAAAAAAAAAAGAACTCAAAGCCAAGAAAACAATTCAAAATGATGAAAGTGAGGTTGTTATTGACTTGTGTATATGTTTATGTGCGAAGTGCAGATGAAAAGAGAATGAAAGGAAAACTAGTTTTTCTTGGGGAGGGAGGAAATATAAAGCTTATCATTGAAACTGAACCTCTGTCTATTTAACTTCCATGCATATTGTACAATAATTGGAGACCTAAAATAATAATAATAATAATAATAATAATAATAATAAATTGGAGACCTATAATTTTCCAATAACTTCTTTCCTTTAACTTTTCCCTTAATATTAATATATCTCTTGTATCTAAATGTTCAGGATTTTGCATCAGTGTTCTTCCATAAACATAATTTTTAGGAAAAAATTTATCCTGGGTTTTATGAAGTCAACATAAGAATGAGTTTTACATTTATGGAAGGAAAAAGTTTATGGTTGCCTCTTGGAAATTTTTTTTTTTTGTCATAGAACAAAAGCAGGTTTTATTTGAAAAATACCTTTCCATACAGCATAGATGATTTGGGGAAAAATTGTATTATGTGATGGGCCATCTGCATGGTTTCCAACACAAACAACATAGATACTCATATCAATTTAAGGCCAGTTAATAATGAATACTGTGCAGAAATAGAGATTTAAAAATAAAACCATGAGTGAAAGGGCTCAAATATATTTAAAGTAATACTTTCTTATTTAGGTATTTATAGCCATAGTTATCATTAATCTGAACTGCTGTAATAACTTGAAGAAATTAGAATCTATTTTCAACAAAAAGAGATTAATATTCAGGTTGAATACAAGAAGTTTTAACTACTTATCTAAGAGAGCATATAACACAAACTACAGAGAAAGACTCAAAACAAATATTCCTGAGAGAAAAATACTGAGCTATGCCCACACCACAAAGAATTTTCTACAATTGTGTAAGAGGTGTTTAAAACAGATTTAGATAATTTATGTAGCATTGAAAAAGACTTTTCTTCCTATTGGGAAATTTTTATCAATATTTAAATTGATTACTCTTAATTTACGTAAGTAGTTCTGATTTCTTTGTATTGTATCTTATATTTCAAAGCATAGAATCTCATAAGTATTAAAGGTGGTTATTTTATCAAATTTACTTTAATATATGTTTATTCAGTCCCAAAGGAGGGGGAGAAGTATATTGCTAAAGTGTTGTTAGATTTGTTTTTGGAAAGATTAGTATTTGGCAGCCACGGATAACTGTATTTTATGTGTACATATGAAGTCACAAGAGAATATAGGAAACCTTAAACAGTATCTTTATTAACTTTGTGCCTAAGATTTTTAAGAAAGCATAATCACTGATTTCATGTTAATCTAGAAAAAATGTATTCAGGTATTTCCAACAAAATCTGAAGCTGTTCCAGAAAGCACAAATGAGATTCAGGAATGAAAATGTGATGATTTTCCTTCCAGAAAATGTGTACTGTTACAAAGCAATTTTGGAGCATTCTTTTCAGCTTAATTTTGGAAAACAGTTGAAAGATGAAGATTCAGCTTTTTTCATTAAAGTGAATATCTCAGTTATTAGGCAAATGTTTTATTTGTACATGGTTATTGAAGAAAGAATAACTTTCGAATGATAAGGCAGTCTGGAAGAGAAGTCACTTTTTCCACTAAATAAAAATTGCAGCTTTTAAAAATAAAAGAGTTAACTTTAGGTCAAAATTGGAAAAGAGATAGTGGAAAGAGAACTGTCAGCTAAGAAGTAGGCCTCTAGATAGTTTCTGTTATACACTAATGTACTCTTCTCTGAAATATCAGAAATATAGGAAAAAGGAGTTAGTCTTCCACTGGATTTAAGATGTATCACTTCTGTTAAGGGTGATGGCTATTATCTAGTATAGAAATTATTACATAATTACTGTGATCCAGATAAATCACCATTGTGGACATGAAATTTTATATTTCCCTGTACAGAGCTTAGAAAACCTCAGTAGGAAAAAAAAAGGGAAAATAGACTTCAATCTGTTTTTTTTTTTTTTTTTTTTTCTTAATTCAATGCCACCATTCCTCAGGTCAGTTCATGATTTGAAATGCAGCTGCAGTACAAATCAAGATTCCATCTCATTTTTCCAAAGATGATCCATTTGCCTTAAGTCTCATGTGTCCTCCATCCATGGGGGGTTGGGGAGGTTTATTTAGGTGACTGTCTTTCAGAAGAAGAGAAGATTTCCCCTTGATGGTGCCCAGGGTTAGCATAGGAGTTTGGCAACCATTTGGATTGAGTTTATCCCACATTTGTCTCCTTTGGACCTAGCTTTCTGGGGGTTATGATATATCTTCCAACTGATCACATCATGGCTCCAGCTATTGCCATCTGTTGTGAGGAGCAAGCACACTGGCTCTAATTCTCAGCCAAACTTTGGCCTGGGCAAATGGAAACCCAGATTTCCTACATCCTCACATAGGAGCCCTGAAGAAGTTCGGAGATAGTCAGCAATACCTCCTATAAGTGGTCCATGAAATTATTTCCTTTATTTTGCCTATATCCAATGGAAGGGACCATATGAGGTATCATTTTCACGTGTTCATATGGCCAGAGATTCAGTGTTCTCTCACTCTCAAATTACTTATATTATAAATAAACCCTGCTTTGTTTCTTTTATATACTTACTGAATTTTCTCTACAAATTATTTTCATTTTCCTCCAGGACAATGTTATTTACTATTTTACTAGTGTTGTTGTTCCCTTCGTTCACAAATACTTCCAAATCTGTGATAAGTTCCTTGTAGCATGTCAATTAAGAATTTGGGCTATTGCTTCATTATTCTTTAAAGGGATGCTGGAGCAACTTGGGAAGGTGAATAGAATATATTTTTACTTTCTCACATTGTTGATAGGTCAGACATGAGTATTCCTCAGAAAATCTTATCACACTGACTATTTGCAGACATTTTTAGTCTGAAGTCTTAGACTACTTTTTTTTTTTTTTAAAGAAGTGCACATGGAACTCTCTCCAGAATAGACCACATACTGGGTCACAAATCAGGGCTCAACCTATGCCAAAAGACTGAGATTATTCCCTGAATATTCTCAGACCACAAGGCTTTGAAACTGGAACTCAACCACAAGAAAAGGTTTGGAAGGAATTCAAACACTTGGAAGCTAAAGACCACCTTGCTTAAGAAAGTTTGGATCAACCAGGAAATCAAAGAACTTAAACACTTCATGGAAACCAATGAGAAGGAACACACTTTGGTCCAAAACTTATGGGATATGGCAAAGGCAACCCTAAGGGGAAAATACATAGCCATCCAAGCGTCCCTCAAAAAAATTGAGAAGTCCAGAATACACCAGGTCTCTTTACACCTTAAAGAACTGGAAAATCGAGCAGGAGATCAGCTAGATAGCTTATCAAACCATTCTGAACACCTACGAATCCAACAGGAGATCGAAGAGAAGAAAAACAACAATTCTAGAAACAGAAAATCAACCACTTTCTAAAAGGTAGGACCAGCGGAGAAGTGAATCCAATGTGACGGGAAGAGAGACCCCAAGGGGAGGGGCCGGCTCCCGGCAAGCGGCGGAACACAAAATCAGGACTTTTAAAAGTCTGCTCTATGGGGGGACATCGCTCCAGAGGCTAAACTGGGGCGAAGACCTCGTGGGGACAGCGTGAACTCAGGTCCCACAGGGTCATAGAAGGATCGAGTGTCGCAGAGCTCACAGATACTAGAGCAGGGAAACTGGCTGAGGAGACAGAGCCGAGGTTTCCTAGAGCTGTGGTCTGTGACACGGGCCAGTGCTCTGTGACACGGGCCGGTGCTCTGTGCGAGGGGTCCCCACAAGATCCGGAGAGACTCCGACCCGGGAAAGCTCAGGGATCTACGGGGTTCGGAGACTCCAGGTGGGACTCTGCCAGAGACAGAGACGCTTGGTTACAGGCGGGGTGAGCTCAGAGCGCTCCCAGAAGCCAGTGAGATGGGACTCATGATGCATGATTTTCTCCAAGTGCGGCCGGAGGCGGGGGAGATGGGAGTGATTAAACGCTTTTCACTGAAGGCGCACTGAAGAGTGGGGCCCCTAGCTCTCTGCTCCTCCGAACCAGAGACTGGGAGGCTGCCATTTTCATTCCCATCCCCTGGAACTCTACGGAAAGCATTCAGGGAACAAAATCTCCCGAAAGCGAACCTGAGAGGATTACTTACCCCGGCCCCTGGTAAGGGCGGTGCAATTCCGCCTGGGGCAAAGACACTTGAGAATCACTACAACAGGCCCCTCCCCCAGAAGATCAAAGAAATCCAGCCAAGACCAAGTTCACTTAACAAGGAGAACAGGGGCGCCTGGGTGACTCAGTTGGTTAAAGCCTTTGCTTTCAGCTCAGGTCATGATCCCAGGGTCCTGGGATCGAGCCCCACATCGGGCTTTCTCCTCCAAGGAGAGCCTGCTTTCTCCTCTCTCTCCCTGCCTACTTGTAATCTCTGTCTGTCAAATAAATACATAAAATCTTAAAAAACAACAACAACAACAACAACACAAGGAGAACAGCGGATTCTTATCTGGACAAAACGACAAGGCGGAAAAACTCACCACAAAAAAAAGAACAGGAGGCAGGACCGAAGGCTAGGGACCTAATCAGTACAGACATTGGTAATATGTCAGATCTGGAATTCAGGACAACGATTCTCAAGGTTCTAGCCGGGCTCGAAAAAGGCATGGAAGATATTAGAGAAACCCTGTCAGGAGAAATAAAAGCCCTTTCTGGAGAAATAAAAGAACTAAAATCTAATCAAGTTGAAATAAAAAAAGCTATTAATGAGGTGCAATAAAAAATGGAGGCTCTTACTGCTAGGATAAATGAGGCAGAAGAAAGAATTAGTGATATAGAAGACCAAATGACAGAGAATAAAGAAGCTGAGCAAAAGAGAGACAAACAACTACTGGACCACGAGGGGAGAATTCAAGAGATAAGTGATGCCATAAGACGAAACAACATTAGAATAATTGGGATTCCAGAAGAAGAAAGAGAAATAGGAGCAGAAGGTATACTGGAGAGGATTATTGTAGAGAATTTCCCTAATATAGCAAGGGGAACAAGCATCAAAATCCAGGAGGCCCAGAGAATACCCCTCAAAATCAATAGGAATCGGTCCACACCCCGCCATCTAATAGTAAAATTTACAAGTCTTAGCGACAAAGAGAAAATCCTGAAAGCAGCACAGGACAAGAAGTCTGTAACATACAATGGTAAAAACATTAGATTGGCAGCAGACTTATCTACAGAGACCTGGCAGGCCAGAAAGAACTGGCATGATGTATTCAGAGCACTAAATGAGAAAAACATGCAGCCAAGAATACTTTATCCAGCTAGGTTATCATTGAAAATAGGAGAGATAAAAAGCTTCCAGGACAAACAAAAACTGAAAGAGTTTGTAAACACCAAACCAGCTCTACAGGAAATATTGAAAGGGGTCCTCTAAGCAAAGAGAGACCCTAACAGCATTATCAGAAAGGAACAGAGACAATATACAGTAACAGTCACCTTACAGGCAATACAATGGCACTAAATTCATATCTCTCAATAGTTACCTGAATGTAAATGGGCTAAATGCCCCAACCAAAAGACACAGGGTTTCAAAATGGATAAAAAAACAAAACCCATCAATATGCTGCCTACAAGAAACTCATTTTAGACCTGAAGACACCTCCAGATTGAAAGTGAGGGTGTGGAAAACAATTTACCGTGCTAATGGACATCAGAAGAAAGCTGGGTGGCAATCCTTATATCAGATCAATTAGATTTTAAGCCAAAGACTATAATAAGAGATGAGGAAGGACACTTCATCATACTCAAAGGGTCTGTCCAACAAGAAGATCTAACAAATTTAAATATCTATGCCCCTAACATGGGAGCAGCCAACTATATAAACCAATTAATAACAAAATCAAAGAAACACATTGACAAGAATACAATAATAGTTGGAGACTTTAACACACCCCTCACTGAAATGGACAGATCATCCAAGCAAAA
>ML099790.1:0-20196 GCA_003697995.1 Taxidea taxus jeffersonii | reverse complement strand
AAAGAGCTTAGCAAACTCAACACCCAAAGAACAAATAATCCAATCAAGAAATGGGCAGAGGACATGAACAGACATTTCTGCAAAGAAGACATCCAGATGGCCAACAGACACATGAAAAAGTGTTCCACATCCCTGGGCATCAGGGAAATACAAATCAAAACCACAATGAGATACCACCTCACACCAGTCAGAATGGCTAAATGAACAAGTCAGGGAATGACAGATGCTGGCGAGGATGCAGAGAAAGGGGAACCCTCCTACACTGTTGGTGGGAATGCAAGCTGGTGCAACCACTCTGGAAAACAGCATGGAGGTTCCTCAAAAAATTGAAAATAGAGCTACCTTATGACCCAGCAATTGCACTATTGGGTATTTACCCTAAAGATACAAACGTAGTGATCCAAAGGGGCACGTGTACCCGAATGTTTATAGCAACAATGTCCACAATAGCCAAGTTATGGAAAGAACCTAGATGTCCATCAACAGATGAATGGATGAAGAAGAAGTGGTATATATATACAATGGAATACTATGCAGCCATCAAAAGAAATGAAATCTTACCATTTGCAACGACATGGATGGAACTAGAGTGTATTATGCTTAGTGAAATAAGTCATCTGGAGAAAGACAACTATCACATGATCTCCCTGATATGAGGAAGTGGAGATGCAATGGGGGTGGGGGTTAAGGTGGTAGGAAAAGAAAAAATGAAACAAGATGGGATTGGGAGGGAGACAAACCAAAAGAGACTCTTAATGTCATAAAACAGACTGACGGGGGTGGGGGGGGAGAGGGGTTGGGAGAGGGTGGTGGGGTTACATTATATGTTTAAATAAAAAAAAGCTTAAATAAAAAAAATAAACAAACAAACAAAAAAGAACTGGAAAATCAACAACAAATTAACCCCACACACAAGAAAGGAAATAATCAAGGTTAGAGCAGAGATCAATGAGATAGAAACTAGAGGTACAGTAGAACACATGAATGAAGCTCTAAGCTGGTTTTTGGAAAGAATCAATAAGATTGATAAACCTTTGGCCAAACTAATCCAAAAGAAAAGAAAGAAGACCCAAATTAATAAGATTATGAATGAAAAGGGAGAGATCACAATTAACACCAAGGAATAGAAACAATCATCAGAAATTATTATCAACAGTTATATGCCAATAAGTTAAGCAACCTAGACAAAATGGTTGCATTCCTTTAAACCTCTAAACTTCCAAAACTGAATCAGGAAGAAATTGACAACCTGAATAGACCAATATCTTGTAACAAAATTGAGGCAGTGATTAAACACCTCCCCCAAAACAAGAGCCCAGGACCTGATGGATTTCCTGGAGAATTCTACAAAACATTCAAAGAAGAAATAACACCTATTCTTTTGAAGCTCCTTCAAAACATAGAAACAGAAGGAAAACTTCCAGACTCTTTTTATGAAGCGAGCATTAATCTGATCCCCAAACCAGGCAAAAACACCACCAACAAGGAGAATTTCAGACCCACATCTCTGATGAATATGGATACTAAGATTCTCAAAAAGATCCGAGGTAATAGAATCCAACAGTACATTAAAATGATTATCCACTATAACCAGGTGGGATTTATCCATGGGATACAAGGGTGGTTCAACATTCATAAATCAATTAATGTGATAGAACAAATCAATAAGAGAAGAGAGAAGAACCACATGGTCCTCCCAATTGATGCAGAAAAAGCATTTGACAAGATACAGCATCTGTTCCTGATTAAAATGATTCAGTGTATAGGGATAGAGGGAACATTCCTCAACTTCATAACATCTATCTATGAAAAACTCACAGTGAATATCATCCTCAATGGAGAAAAGCTGACAGTCTTCCCTTTGAGATCAGGAACATGACAAGGATGTCTACTCTCGCCACACTTGTTCAACATAGTACTTGAAGTCAAGCAACAGCAATCAGACAACAAAAAGAAGTAAAAGTATTCAAATTGGCAATGAAGAAGTCAAACTCTCTCTGTTCACAGATGACATGATACTTTATATGGAAAACCCAAAACACTCCACCCCCAAACTACTAGAACTCATATAGCAATTCAGTAATATAGCAGAATACAAAATCAACGTACAGAAATCAGTTGCTTTCTTATACACTAACTACGAAAATATAAAAATGGAAATGAGAGAATTGATTCCATTTACTATAGCACCAAGAACCATAAAATTCCTGGGAATAAACCTAACCAAAGGGGTAAGGGATCTGTACTCAAGGAACTACAGTACACTCATGAAAGAAATTGAAGAAGACACAAAAAGATGGATGAACATTCCATGCTCATGGATTGGAAGAATGAACATTGTTAAAATGTCTATACTGCCTAGAGCAATCTATACTTTCAATGCCATCCTGATCAAAATTCCACCAGGATTTTCCAAAGACCTGGAACAAACAATCCTAAAATTTGCATGGAACCAGAAGAGACACCAAATTGCTAAGGAAATGTTGAAAAAGAAAAACAAAACTGGGGGCATCACATTGTCTCATTTCAAGCTTTGCTACAAAGCTGTGATCACCAAGACAGCATGGTACTGGCTCAAAAACAGACACATAGAGTAGAGAGCCCAGATATGGACTATCAAGTCTATGGTCAAATAATCTTTGACAAAGCAGAAAAAAAATGTACATTGGAAAAAAGACAGTCTCTTCAATAAATGGTGCTGGGAAAATTGGACAGCTATGTGTAGAAGAATGAAACTCAACCATTCTCTTACACCATACTCAAAGATAAACTCAAAATGAGTAAAAGACCTCAACTGAGGCAGGAATCTACCAAAATCCTAGAGGAAAACATAGGCAGTAACAACTTCGACATCAGCCACAGCAACTTCTTTCAAGATATGTCTCCAAAGGCAAAGGAAACAAAAGCAAAAATTAACTTTTGGGACTTCATCAAGATCAAAAGCTTCTGAACAGTAAAGGAAACAGTCAGCAAAACAGAGAGGCAACTCACAGAATGGGAAAAGATATTCGCAAATGACACTACAGACAAAGGGCTGATATCCAAGATCTTTAAAGAACTCCTCAAACTCAGCACACGCAAAACAGATAATCACGTCAAAAAATGGGAAGAAGACATGAACAGACACCTCTCCAAAGGAGACATACAAATTGCTAACAGACACATGAAAAAGTGTTCATCATCATTAGCCATCAGGGAGATTCAAATCAAAACCACATTGAGATACCACCTTATACCAGTTAGAATGGCCAAAATTAACAAGATAGTAAACAAGTGTTGGAGAGGATGTGGAGAAAGGAAAACCCTCTTACACTGTTGGTGGGAATGCAAGTTGGTGCAGCCACTTTAGAAAACATGCGGAGATTCCTTAAGAAATTAAAAATAGAGCTACCCTATGACCCTGCAATTGCACTATTGTATATTTACCCCAAAGATACAGATGTACTGAAAAGAAGGGCCATCTGTACCCCAATGTTCATAGTGGCAATGGCCACAGTTGCCAAACTGTGGAAAGAACAAAGATGTTCTTCAATGGGCCAATGGATAAAGAAGATATGGTCCGTATATACAATGGAGTATTATGCCTCCATCAGAAAGGATGAATACCCAACTTTCATATCAACATGGACAGGAATGGAAGAGATTATGTTAGGTGAAATAAGTCAAGTAGAGAGAGTCAAGTATCATATGAAACCATATGTTTCACTTACCTGTGGAGCATAAGGAATAACACAGAGGACATTGGGAGATGGAGAGAAGTGAGATGGGGGAAATCGAAGGGGGAGACAAACCGTGGACTCTGAGAAACAAATTGAGGGTTTGGGAGGGGAGGGGTGGAGAGGGTTAGGTGAGCCTTGTGGTGGGTATTACGGAGGGTACTTAGTGCATGGAGCACTGGGTATGGTACATAAACAATGAATTTTGGAACACTGAAAAAAAATAAGATAAAATTTAAAAATAGCAATGCAAACATAAAAAAAAGATGTTATTTATTTATTTATTTATTTATTTATTTATTTATTTATTTGAGAGAGAGAGAGAGAGAGTGAGAGAGAGTGAGAAAGCACAGAGGCAGAGTGAGAAGAAGACTCTCCTCTTAGGAGGGAGCCTAATGTGGGGCTTGATCTCAGGACTCTGAGATCATGATCTGAGTGGAAGGCAGATGATTAACCGACTAAGCCAACCACGCACCCCGTATGACTCTATTTTAAATATTTACATTAGTAATAATCCTATTCCAAGTATGTACACATCATGAGATGAGTTAAAATGGCAACATATCTTTTGGGGAGAAATATTCAACCCGTAACCACCCTACTCACAAACCCATTTCTCTTTATAGAAATAGAATGTGGTTTGTTACTTGGAATTAATCAATAACACTGAACTGTGTTAGAAACAGCTCAGTCTCTACTTATATACCAAGTCTCCAAATACATAGCTAAATACACAATTAAAATACACAGTTAAAGTTAAAGTGATTTTGAATATTAAGTTGACCCATGCACTTTAATGAAATTATAAGTACATCCCTTAAGGGATTTCTCAACAATATTATGTTAATATTTATATTAGTATTAATGTTTTCATAAAAGCACAAGTAAACATTTCTGATTTATCACCCCAAGCTATGAAGATTTGTTGATTCCTATGCCATTTTGCTGAACATAACTTTCATTCTTCAAATAGTTATTGAGATTATGTTATATATATTAAGTATTATGTTCAATAAAAAGAATGGTGATGGGCGCCTGGTTGGCACAGTCAAATGAGCATCTGCCTTCAGCTCAGGTCATGATCCCAGGGTCCTGGGATTGAGTCCCACATTAGGCTCCCTCCTAAGAGGGGAGTCTTCTTCCTCAGCAGGGAGTCTGCTTCTCCAACTATCCCTCACCACTGCTCATGCTCTCTCTCTCTCTGATGAATGAATAAAATCTTAAAAAAAAAAAAAAAGAATGGTGAGGTGGACATTCTTTTTTGTAACTTCTGGCCTGATAAGTAAGATAAATGGATACAAAGCAAAAATATAATAATTCAAATGTAATCACAGATACATCAATACATAGATAAAATAAGAAAAAGACTAATTGCCTATTTTTAAATGTAATAGTCTGTGATATACAGCAGTTTCTGTTAAATATTACTTCTGAGAATCAATAAGCAAATAATTCAAAATATGGGAGAAAAACTTTAAGAAGATATATGTTTATTGTGGAAATAAACCTGAAATAATCTAAAACAAAGGTGTGATAAAACAAATATGACATACCTACTTGCTTTATATTGGATATGAAAACATATACAAGCATATGTAAAATTTGGGGAAGTAATAAAAAGAATCAGAATTTTGGATATTACTTAAAAAAAATCTATTTTTTCTCAATTTTCCAAAATGTCTGTAACATTGGATTATAATTTACATGATTAGAAAAAACTAAATTCAGGCATATATTTTACAAGCCTGTAAAACTTTATAAGCAAGAAGCTGAAGAAATGAAACTTCTGCATAAGTTTGTTATAAATGATATATTTGATATAATGTTATAGATTATAGAGAAATAACACTGTATTCAAAATATTTCAATTTTGCTCTGAAACTCTAGTCATTTTAGGATACTCTAGCAGTACATTTAATGAAACAAGCTGATTCCATGAATAGAGTGAGAGAAATGGCATATACTGGTGAAACATAATCCACTAAGAAAATTCATCCATTTTGAATGTGAAAATCTTGATAATATTTGTCCCTCATGTTTGCAACAATTAAATAGCCTTTAGATTTTCCCACTGGTATTTCTTTTTCCTTTTAAATATAACTGGAGAGGTAAAGGTGAACTACGATGCCAACATGATAAATGTTTAAGGTTGACATGTCACTTTGTATATTTATCCCTATCATTCTTGGTCTTTTATATGTGATCCATTGTGCTGATGTCTATTTGTCTTGAAATACCACCGCTCTATTTCTCCTTATAATGCAACTGACAGGAGCATAGCATTTCTTAACACCAAGAATTGTTAATAATATTCCTTTGTGCGATACAATTAAAATATGCTAACTAAGGTAAATTTGAAAAGGAACCCAAAGACATTTTGAAAGGTTATGATCTATGACAATTCACTGCTTCAGAGTTGGTTTAATTGAATTAAATGTTTCTCAGAAGAATCTGAGGAACAAAGAACATAATGACTGAATGTTTTCATGGAAAAAATTTTGACCTTTTCAATATTAGTGCATTGATTGGCAGAGTATTCTACTTCTTTCACAACAAAAGATTTTATAAGGGAAAAGTAGAGGTGATATTTGAAAATATAGAAAATCTGTGCAAAAGTGGAACCTTCCATACATGATAGGAATCAGAAATAATTAATAGCATATACATTTTGTGTGTCTGGTTATAACAATAAAAAATCCCAATGTGTTTCTCCATCTTTTATCTTCAGAATATTATATTATATCATATTCTTAATTCATAGTAATTAATTTACATTAAGAATATCAGAGAATAGCTTCATTTTATTCAGTGATATCACTGGTCCAAAAGAAATTAACTTTTTTCCCTTTTTTCTGTTTTGCAACTCTAAATAACTATTTTATGAATTTATAATTTTTAAAGGCAGTTACCTTCATCTATGTCTTCAACAAACACATTCCCTAGATAATCATAAGGCAGAAATCAAATTGCCCCACATAAAAGTTGACAACAAAGTACTTGGAGGTAAGATTTATTCTGGCTGAGCAGAACAGGGAAGGCTGCATAAGAACATGGAGTTGCTTATAATTCCAAAAACACACCATGCATTTTTATACCTCCTAAACCTGATAGTGGCAATTCAATCTTGCAATTTCTAATCTCCAGTGTCTTGCATTTTGGTCAAACTCATACTCCTTTTTCAAAAGACTCTGCTGTCACCTTCTCTGTGAAGTTCTTTTCTAACCTTTTCAGATCAAATTAGGCAGTGGTCTTTGAATTTCCCATTACCAATTACACACAGCAGCTCTAAAATATAATTTATCATACTGTGTGGTAAATTTTTTGTCTGCCTCTATGATAGAATAAGCTCTTTTTTGGTCAGGGTCAGTATTCTTCAACATTGCCATTTTTAGTGGTATAAAATTGGCACTCAAATAAGGTTTTTTTAAAGAGAAATAAATGCAAGGGCATTCACTTAAGACTTAATAGGGCATTTTATTCTTATTTTTTCCTAAGTTTTCTATACTGTTCCCTGTGTAAGTAAGAATTTTTATTTGGAAAAGGTATTTGAAATATCCAATTACATGATATAATTTGATTTAATAACAGTAAAGGAAAATTCATAATGCAGTATGTTAGACTGAAGGCACCCCCAAATCAGAAAACTCTTTGTTGAGGAAACACAGGAAAGATTACAGGGAGGTAACACTGAATGCTTCAAGGAGCTTCTGAAATGCCAATATTAATTCTAATGCATATTGAATGCTAACTGACAGGTAAATCCTGATTCAGAAATGACACAAGAGACAGAAACCAGAGATGGGCAGTCAAAATCCATCTGGCATTTGGCATTTCTAGCTAATGTTGATTTTTATTTGCTAACTGATATTGTTGTCAGAAATAGTAATTGTAAAGAGTTAGAAGAAATATATTCTATATTTCATGTACCCCATGTTTAATAACACTTCACAGTCAGATGTCAATAAAAGTGGACAGTTAAAAGGCATCTCCAAATGTTCCTATTTATATTGATGAGTTGCTTTTTTCTTAGCACTAGAGGAAGTGGTCACATATTTTGATATACTTATATTGGTTCTTTAGTAAATATTTTGACCCCAAACTTCTTAAATATTATCATCATAAAGACCATTTCTCTTTTTCTAGCAGAAAGAGGGATAGAAAAATATCAGTTTCAGGATGTAATAAGCTATTCCATAAACTGAAGAGTAAGTACATAAGTATGTCAAAAAGAAGGGGAAAATAGACAACAAACAAAAGCAGTCCCATGCAGGCCAAATATGGCATGATAGAGATCATAATTCTCAAGAGTTCAAGGTTCTGGTTATCATACATCTCAGATGCCTTCCTAAAAGTTCTTAGGCATAAAGAAAAGATTACTTGTAACAAAATATATCAATGTTGGAATTTGGGAGGCAGTCCTAAGAACTTTAAAGGTAAAGTAAATTTATGATTCAGTCTTTAAAATCAAGTTAACTTTTACTTGACTCTTTATTAGAATGGTCTGGTAAATGGGTTTTAACAATGCTTTATCTTCAATATACATTCAAGCCCAGACATTCAACTCCTTTTAAAGACAGCTGATGGATACTTGGGCTGTTTCCATAATTTGGCTATTGTAGGTGATGCTGCTAAAAACATTGGAGTGCATGCATCCCTTTGAATTAAAATTTTTGTATTCTTTGGGTAAATACTTAGTAGTGTAATTGCTGGATCATAGGGTAATTTTATTTTCAACTTTTTAAAGACTCCATACTGCTTTCCACAGTGACTGAAGAATAGATAAAGAAGATGTGGTATATATACACAATGGAATATTATCTAGCCATCAAAAAGAACAAAATTTTGCTATTTGCAGCAACATGGATGGAGCTAGAGAGTATTATGCTACACAACATAAGTCAGTCAGAGAAAAACAATGATTTCATTCATATGTGGAATTTAAGAAACAAATGAACAAAGGGGAAAGAAAGAGAGGCAAACCAAGAAAAAGACTCTTCATAGAGAACAAAGTGATGGTTATCAGAAGGGATGCGGGGGTGGTGGTGAAATAGGTGATGGGGATTAAGGAATGCACTTGTGACGAATACTGGGGATGCATGAAAGTGTTGAATCACTATATTGTACTGTGAAACTATTGTTACACAGTATGTTAACTGACTGGAATTTTTTTTAATCTAAAAAAAAAAATAAGAGACATTTTCTGTATAAGCTTTCCAACTCTGTGTTTTTCAAATCTTAGCTTCAAAATTTCCAACCAATTTCTAATCCCTTTCACTGTAATAAAGTTTCCTGATCATCTATTCTATTTCAATTGTACTATGTCAGATGGTTTGGGTAAAGTATGAAAACACATATCCAACTTCCTCAGGAATTTCGCAACTTGCTGAATAAGAGGTGTACATAGCATCATTCGCTGCATATTACACCAACTATAAATCAGTGTCTCTTTTTTCCTTTGGCCATTTTAAGAACTTTTTTTAAATTAAGGGGACACCTGGGTGGCCCAGTCGGTTAAGCATCTGCCTCAGCTATGGTCATGATCCCAGGGTCCTGGGATCGAGCCCTACATGGGGCTCTCTGCTCAATGGGGATCCTACTTCTCCCTCTCCCTCATTCCTCCTGCTTGTGCTTTCTCTCACTCTCCCTTCTGCTTTCTGTCAAATAACTATAATTAATTAATTAATTAATTAATTTTTAAGAAGTTCCTTTTATTAACACAAACAAATAAAACTGACAAAATTACTTATTTGAAAAAAGGATGAGTTTATTTATAACCTAATAATGTGAATAAAAATTTTAAAATTGTTCTTAATTTTGACATAATCTTCTACCCTATTTCATTTTTAAATCACAAAGATTTGAAAGGGATCTGGCTTAATAAGTACTACTTTAACCTCACCCAAGATATCTATGTTTTGCCTTTGTTGGTGCTAAGGTAAATTTTAGATGGACTATATATAGATCAATAGTGTTTTACTACCCATCTTCAGGAAATAAATTATTTAATTCATGAGGGGAAATCAGTATAATGCAGTATTTTCTTCAGGTTAAATAGGAACAAAAACTTGTTAACTATTTGCTTAATTTTTTGTTTACATCAGACACAGCCTGAATGCAATATATTATAGGGCTAGATAAGTGGGGCAAACATTCAGATGCAATGGTGTATTCCAGTCTGCTAAGCAAAATATTCCAAAGGGGTTGTGTGATCCAAATCACATTCCATGTTATATCACCAGGCAACTGAAGTTCAAAATCCTTATGAGATTGCCTGAGCATCTTTAAGGAATAATGTATCAATGGAGATGATGTGATAAAAAGAGCAAAGACTTGATGACAACACTTGTACTTCCATCCTTGTTCCCCTCCCAATGACCATTCAGCTCTGACAACTCAATTTTCCAGCTTCTCTAGAAATGATCACAATATTGGTGATCTCTTTAACTTTCTTACAGGATAACGTAGCTCTAGCAATATAACTACCTGAGTGTTAAGTTTTGACTTCTAATAAACTTTTAAAAATTGTAATTTATGGGGGCACCTGGGTGGCTCAGTGGGTTAAAGCCTCTGCTTTCAGCTCAGGTCATGATCCCAGAGTCCTGGGATAGAGCCCCGCATCGGGCTCTCTGCTCAGCGGGAAGCCTGCTTCCTCCTCTCTCTCTGCCTGCCTCTCTGCCTACTTGTGATCCCTCTCTCTCTGTCAAATAAATAAAAAAATCTTTCAAAAAAAAAATTGTAATTTATGTTCTAATTTTTCCAATTTCCTATTTTTTCTCCTTCTGTTCCCATTGTTTTTCTTCCACTCTAGTTCAAATATTCAGAAATGCAAAGGTTTTTATTTTTCCTTTTTCCTTTAATTCATACATATTCTTTGGATAATTTAGAACATCAGTCTCATTCATAGCTCAGTTTTTTAGTGATTTCATATATGAAACTAAGAATAATTCAGAACTCCTGCATCATCTTTCTTGAGTTCATTGTGCTTTATTGAATATTCATTTTTATATACAGAAAGACAGTTCAACATCACCTCTCAGGGAATTCTACCTACTTTCTAGTTAAATGAATACCAGTCTTGCCAAATGAATACTTCATCCTTATGTTTTATCTCTGGCATCAGGGCAGACTTTATAAAAAGAATGTTAACCTCTTACAAATTAATTTTGTGATTGGGGAAATTCTATGCGCACTCAACCAGCAAATGCCTAATTTCCACCACTCCCTATGCAGTTATCAGAGTGGGCACTGATGTTAATATCTCCTAGAAGTCTTGTTTTTAACAAAATAAACTTTCATTTTTAATACCACCATCAAGTTCCTTTCAAATAGTGGTTTCTGATTTTGTTTGAATGGCAGAAATTTGTTCTCTGTGGAAAAGAATTAAGTTTCCTTTTTATTCTTCCTTTTCTTGTATTTTTGTATTTGTATTCTTCTCTTCTGTTTTTTTAATAGTTTGCATATCCCATGTTAGTTGATAAGCTAATGCTTGGTATACCTAATGAACTGCATTAATATCCAATGTATAACTTAGAAAGCTCAATAGAAAATTAAGCTTGTGGGCACATTATTTTTATTGAGGTCATGATGAAAAAAATTCCCAGAAATATTAATAACATTTTTGATATCTGTGCAAAATTTTGTGCAAGATAAATCTCTATAGAATAGTAGGTAGCAATTTTTGATGGCTTATTGCTCTGAGCCATTTGTTTTTTAAGAAAAACCATCAGTTTCAATCAAATATTAAGCCCTCAAAGCAACTTTTTTCTACTTATTTCTTCATCTTTAACAAATTACCACAGGTCACTGCCTGAAGTAATATGATTGCTTTGTATAGCCATACTCACTTTCATTTTAACCACAGACCTGTCATGTGTTTTGTTTTGTTTTGTTTTTAGCCGAATAAGTTCAGACTAAAGCAATCTGGGAATTCAATTAATAGATAAAACAATGCATCTTATTTCTGGAATTATAACCTCTATATTGTCATTTATGGGAGGTGTTGTGAATCACTTGTTCTCAAGCTTATATTTTGAAGTGTTAGAATAGCTGAATTCTGACCATCACTCAATATTTTAGTCAACAACTAAGCCCAAACCTAATGTTTTTGCTTAATTAAAAACATTCATTCCATGTTCACATTATATTGGCAAGCTGATTAATATTTGGCATTTGGCATTTAAATGGTAAGGTGATACTCAAAATTTCAAAGGCCATGATTAATTTTCATTTGCAAAACTCAGCATAATTTTATACATATTTTAAGCCTACTCTTAACTTCTAAATTAAAAACATGAAGTTTTGGGACGCCTGGGTGGCTCAGTTGGTTAAGCAGCTGCCTTCGGCTCAG
Source organism: Taxidea taxus jeffersonii (assembly GCA_003697995.1). Classification (NCBI taxonomy): domain Eukaryota; kingdom Metazoa; phylum Chordata; class Mammalia; order Carnivora; family Mustelidae; genus Taxidea; species Taxidea taxus. The sequence goes on along the minus strand of ML099790.1, from coordinate 8,133 downwards.
GTCATGATCCCAGCGTCCTGGAATCGAGTCCTACATCAGGCTCCTTGCTCGGCAGGGAGCCTACTTCTCCCTCTGCCTCTGCCTGCCAATCTGTCTGCCTGTGCTTACTCTCTCTGACAAATAAATAAATAAAATCTTTAAAAAAAAAAACATGAAGTTCCTTAAATAGTACAATGATTTCACTGAAAAGTAACTTTAACTACCATTAATTTGTATTATTTTATTTTTTTAAAGAGGGGGAGAGAGAGGGAGGGGACAAGCAGAGGGAGAAGGAGAGAGAAAATCTTAAGTAGGCTCTATGCCCAGTGTGGAGCCCTGACAAGGGGCTTGATCTGATAACCTTGAGATCATGACACAAGCCAAAATCAGGTCAAATGCTTAACCAACAGAGCCACCCAGGCACTCCTCTAACTACTATTAATTTAGAATGCCCTAAAAATATTCTGTCCCAAGTTCTCATGAATATTTTTACTTCTGAAAATAAAGCCTGCAGAAGCAAATATTATTTAGAACTTTGAATATATATGTATTTCAATATGACAAATATATGATTAAGAAAATGGAGAGGGTATGGAAAATGACTGTTTTAAAGCTCTTCTCCCTTGAAGATATGGCATACCTTTATTTAATGTCTGATTTAATAGAAACCTAAAGGATTTGCTTAGATGATATGTGAGAGCAAACTAATTAAAGTGCTTCTGACTTCCCAAATGAAAATAAAAATTTCTGAATTTTCTGATGAAAATTTTAATACTTTAAGCTATTAAAATTTACACTGCTTTCCATATTATCTTTAATATGTAAAAAAATTATGGTTTCTTTCTGAATTCCAATTTCATAAATTGGGGATTTATATAAATTACTTAATAATATAAATTCTGTGATAAACTATATTCATACACTAGGATAAGTGGTTTATCATTTCTGGTAAAAAAATCTAAAATATTTTTAATGAACTTGTTGAATTTCACTTTCAGATTCAGATTGAATGAATATTACTTTACAGCACTTATTTGTATGTAACCTCTGGTGGTTTACCTCTCAGATATCCCGGGGATTTAGAAAAAATTCTAACATTTTATTTGGGATAACATCATTTGGTTTTAATCAAAAGTCCTCATGAATTTTGGGTCTTGAGCAGGTACAACTGGAAGAAAATCAGAAAGCACTATTTCATGTCAAAACTATAAAATAAAAAATAATTCAAAGATACTCTATTAATTTTATAATATCAGTTGATATGCTTAGTACTAAGATATAAAGTTCATAAAATCTGAGTCAATGTATTGAAAATGTACTATGACATACAGTAAAAATTTTTAAAATAATATGAGATCTAAAAAAGTAAATATATGGGAGATACAATTAGTAAAGCAGTGTTAACATACGATACATTATTAACCCCCAATTCTCCATACTTGTATTTGTTTTATTATTATTTTTGTTACTAATCCTTTTTTAGACATGAAATCAAGGTAAAAGAGGTTAAATAACTAGTCCAGAGTCACCAAAGTAATGTTAGTAGCGTAACTTAATGAAGATAGAAAATGCCTTTCAATCCCTATTCTTTACCTAGAAAATAAACTCCAGAAAGACAAAGGTCTATGTTGCTTTTGTTCATTGGTGATATTCATGTAGTTTAAGTTGCCCATGCACAAGGGTGATACTCATAAGACATTTGTTGATTGACTCCATAAGTTCTCACTTTTATTAAAGGCAAACCTAAAAAATAAATCTAGGTCCCAGACCAGCCCAGAATAAGGTAATACTTTTAAGCAGGTTTTTCACTGGTAGTCTTCACATTATGTAAGAAAATTCCTCCTTTGCCTATGATAGAAGATAGATTCTGGTGAAAATCATGAATATGAGTAAGAATTAGATATGTGATAAGAACTGTTAAGTACTTTACCTACATTAACTCTTTTAATTCCCTGACTTTTATAATCTGATAGATATAACAAATTAGTTTTAAGAATAAATTTTACTTAAATTATAAATCCAAATTATTTTACTATTTAATTAATACAAAAATCATTATTGTGATATTTTATATTATTATTGTATTTAACTTTTGAAATGTAGTATTTTATTTCATTTTTTTCTCTTTTTCTCAGTGTTTTTTTTTTTTTAAGATTTTATTTATTTATTTGACAGAGATCACAAGTATGCAGAGAAGCAAGCAAAGAGAGAGAGAGGAAGGGAAGCAGGCTTCCCGCTGAGCAGAAAGACCGATCCAGGGGATCCAGGGCTCCATCCCAGAAGCCCTGGGATCATGACCCTGGAATCATGACCTGAGCGGAAGGCAGAGGCTGTAACCCACTGAGCCACCCAGATGCCCCTAGTATTTTATTTCTATAAAAATGTGTATTTTACACTCAACACATTTTAATTGAGCTGTTAAGTTTTCACAGAGAAATAATTCTTACTTAGATTTTATAAAATTTATTTGAAAAATTAAATTCATGTCCTCAAAATGTTCTAAACATATCTAAAACTTTTCCAATAACTGCATCAGTTTTAAAGTGCAGAAATATGGGGGCACCTGGATGGCTCAGTTGGTTGAGCGACTGCCTCTGGCTCGGATCATAATCATGGAGTCCTGGGATCGAGTCCTACATCAGGCTTCTTGCTAGGCAGGGAGCCTGCTTCTCCCAGTGACCTCTCTTCTCATGCTCTCTCTCTCTCTCTCTCAAATAAATAAATAAAATCTTAAAAAAAAAAGACTTAAAGTGCAGACATATAATATTGAGAACAAGAAACTGGAAAACAAGATGCTTTAAAAATATTCTGAAGGAATAAATGAATATATGACTTTTTAAAAGATGTCTGTCACTTAGTAGAACAAGAACTTCTCAATTTTATATGTCCTTTTATGTAAACTATTTTTACCAACATTTTCTAAAGAGTAATAATTTTTCCTCCTCTGATTTATTCAAACTAAAGCTCTCAGTTTCACACTGAATTATATATAAATTATACATAGGGTATTAGTTCGATGATTCTCATATAACCCAATATGCCCCAAACTAATTCATTGTGGTTTTTTTTTTTTTGATAGATAGATGCATTTTCTGAGAGTGTATGTGTGTGTGGAAGGTGCTTGTTAGGACTCCAAAAAGGAAAAGCTAAAATAAATGGAAATATTACTAGGTGTGAAGCTGTAAGAGTAACACGAACAAGAAAACAGATTCATGTTTGATAATCTTTTTTTTTTCCAAATTAAGGAGTATCCATTTCTACAATAACTAAGTAGCAAATCCTATAATAATTTATGGACATGGAAAAGTAAGCACATATTTTAACCTGACCAAAAAAATGATAAAGAATTTAATCTAGGAGACATAACTCATTCACATTACTTTAAACTTAACCATTATTAATTATTGCATTCATAACATTTTTTAATCTAGCACTCAGTTGCAATGGTGTCAGATTTGACACTGAGCCAAGTTTGATCTCATTTTTCCTGGCTTTGCATGATTATATCCTAAACTCATAATTTATTTGTTTGTTCTATTTTAACATCATAAAAGTTGATGATGAATTTTGAAATTTGAGCATATAGTTGTTGATTGACAAGTGAAGACTGAAATTATAACAAGTCCTCTTTATAATTTGGTGGGTTTGTTCAAACATTGCCATCTGTTTTTGCTGGGAAACCAAGCACAATCTCTCAGCTACAAATTGATTCTGCTTGGTCACTCAGCTGGTGGAACACAAGGGTAATTTACAGAAAGATGATTGTTCATTTACTTACAAATTTCCTCATCCTTAGGCAAGTGAGCATTCCAAAGGCAAAACACAACTCAGAAGTCTGTGTACACCCTGACATTTCTAAAATAATTCAAAATGGAACTCTTGTCTCTGGAGCTGGTGACTTTCAAGTAGAGTCCAATTACATACATTTCACTTTTTATAAAAGCCTAAGTGAGATTTTAAAGATCAATATAACTCCAAGGCAGAACAAAAGGAAGGTGAAAACTGTTATTTTAATCAAAGGTATAATTAAAAAAATACTTATTTAAAAAATTATAATGATTTGACAACTATTGTGATAAATTCTGATAGTTGAAATGTGCCATCCACTTGACTTATATATTTTTTTCCACTCTTCCTGGAATAGACTATCAAAAAATCTTTTTGGGGGGCGCCTGGGTGGCTCAGTGGGTTAAAGCCTCTGCCTTCGGCTCAGGTCATGATCCCAGGGAGCCTGCTTCTTTCTCTCTCTCTCTGCGGGCTTCTCTGCCTACTTGTGATCTCTGTCTGTCAAATGAATAAATAAAATCTTTAAAAAATTTCTTTTGGATTTTTTTAAGCTACATAAAAATAGAACACAGTCTGTAATTAAAATCTATGCGTTTTGTTTAGAAGGCAAGATAAAGTCATTTGGAACTGTTAAATTAATTAAACAAAAGCCCATTGGTCTATTCTAACACTTTTATTTATCTACATAAGCACACCCAAACTTAAGTCTGCAAATGAGGTAGAGCAAGGAAATCAAAATATAAGGACACCCAACTAGGCTTTCCCAAAGACAAAAAAAGACAACCTGTATGTTATAGCCAATCAAATAACCTTCTTGTTTTACTTCCACCTCTTTTCTATAAAATTTTTCCTTTAATCCCTTTGGGTGGATTGTGTTTCCAATAACTTCTTGTTTGGCACTGTCCTACTGAAGTTGTCTTTTTGCTCAGTTACATTCTTAAAATTTTTAATATGCCTTGGTTTATTTTTTAACAGAACTGAAATTCTTTAAGAAAGTTAGTAGCATATTCATTCATTTTCCAACAGATACTTTGTAAATATTTGTTGAATGGATGAAAAAATTAAATTGACTTAAATTGAGTTGAATTTAAATGAGCATATTATCTAAAATGTCTTCTTTGTGTCAATGAGAATGTAAATAACAAAAAGTAGGAGATAATTTAGTAAAATAATTGCAATACATATTAAAGAAATTTATTTTTTCAAATCTGAGGATGTCTTTACCCATCTATAAGAAAAAAAATCAGCACTTCAGTTGAAATAAAAAGATATGGGCAAAGTTAATTGTTCATGAATTATTTACAAATAACAAAAAATATTTTCTTTCCTATGAATGACCAAAAAAAGGAAAAACTTAAATAATATAACATAATAGACACATGGTTTGAATTAGTGTTTTACAAAATAGGGAAACTAAAAATTTTCTTATTTCTTTTCCAATCCACCTGTTCTTTCCTCTCCAGTCAGAGGTGGCTCCTGATCTGTTTCTTATCTCTACAGATTAAATTGTAACTTTTATAATTTTATAAAAATGATGCCATAAATAATATTTTCTTTGGTTGGCTACTTTCATTCAGTGTAATAATTTTGAGATTCATTTGTGTTATAGATTAATTTTTCTTGTGTATTTGTGTATATTATGTGTAAATACACTCAAAACACTATATGAGATGATTATATTTAGAATATAAGTATATACTATTATATGTATATATAATGTATAAAAATTAATACATTAAATCATATTAAATTATATTTTCTAATTTTTTAAAAGATTTTATTTATTTATTTGACAGATAGATACAGTGAGAGAGATACAAGCAGAGGGAGTGGGAGAGGGAGGAGCAGGCTTCCCGCTGAGGGAGCCTGATGCAGGGCTCCATCCAAAGACCTGGGGATCAGGACCTGAACTTCAGGCGGACACTTAACAATTGAGCCTCTCAGGCACCCCAAATTTTATGTTCTTATTGATACTACAGTATAATCAAGGTGGAGTTAGAGGTTTTTTCAGTGTCATTCTTTAGCCCATGTAGTTTTTGGCACATAGTGAACAACAAATACCTGTAAAAATACATCAACATATTTATTCATGAAACTTTGCATACATATCTGATGAGTTTCTTAAATACATTTCAAAACATGAAATTACAGATATCAAAAGGTAGGACCAACTCTCCATGAACAGGTAGATGGATAAACAAAATGTGGTATACCCATATATACCCATGGGTATACCCATGACAACTATTTTTTTTTTTTTAAGATTTATTTGCTTATTTTAGAGAGAAAACCCAAGCATATGCATGCAGGTAGGGGGAAGGGTAGAGGGAGAAGGACAGAATCTCTAGCAGATTCCCCACTGAGCCTAGAGCTGAATGGGGACTCAATCTCATGATCCATAAGATCATGACCTGAGCCAAAATCGAGATTTAGATGCTTAACCGGCTGAGTCACCCAGGTGCACCCATACATGACAACTTTTAGATAAAGTTGGAGTTTGAATAGAAAAGTAACAAGACATACAAATTTAAGATATTCTGAATTTTCTCTGAAGAACTTTTGTGTGGGGTATGTGCAAGAGATGATCTTTTATACTATCTGTTATCTATTATCTATCATCTATCTACTTACTTATTTTTACCCTGATATACACAGATATATAATTAACCATGTAAGCATACAATAGTGTGTTGGTCATTATTATTCTGTTTATCAGATATTACAATGATAAATGGTAATTGTGTTTTATCACTTTTTTTACTGTGTTTTATGTTCTTTTAATTTTTTGTAGTGAAATGAGTTACATTTATAATAGAAAAATGCAGGTCATTTAAATTAAGCTTACTCCAATATACAGTTATATTTGTATTTATTTCCTTGGAAGGTGAAAGTGTGACTTGTAATCATTTGAGTTTGATTGGGACTAAAACATCTGGCATCTGGACAGCCTACCCACAAGATAAGGGATACAGATGACGAATAAATAAGAAAAATATTCAGTCACCCTTGAAATCTAAGAAGTACAAAATTAGATTAAATAACAATGAACTACCAGTTTACCTTACCAAATTGGGGGAAAAAGGTAAAGGTAATTCCTTTGTTATGTAATTGTTATTTCTGTGATATTTATAATACTTATAATTTTTAATTATTATGTTTCTTAGAATGGGATTGGAAATACAGGAAAATAATTTGCCAGAAATGTTTTATTGCTTGGTTAAAAAAAAATGTGTATGTGCAAGAAAATGTTGACAAAAGCAATCTCTGATGAGGTGCTGATTATTTTATTTTCTTCCACATGAAATCTATTATCTTATTGGCAGAATTTTAAAAGTATGTATGTTGGTCTGAATTCCAGGACAAAAATCTTAAAATTTATTTTCTCAGTTTTGTCCTTTTCATATTGCATACATGAAAGCTTCTTCAACATATTATTCTAAGACTATTGCCATTGAGACTCATGACTTCAGTGTCACCAAAAACTGAGTCCATTTCAGATTATTTTCTATCGTTATTATATTTTTCCATCTCACAGATACTATTAGACATTCTCCAATCTGAATGCAAACTGTTTCTTCTTCTGTTTACTGATGTGAATACCCAAATGTCTTCAATGCTGTGATTTTCACCAAGTTACTTATCCTCTATAAGTCTCATTTTTTTTCATCTGTGAAATGAGGCCAATGTTATCACTCTTAAAAATAAGCAAATAAAGAATTTGTATTAGTTTTAATGACAGCTAAATTTTATTACAGCTAAAGCTTATTGAATAGCCACTAAATATCAGAATTAAGGTTAAAGGCTTTGTAAGAATTATTTCATTGAATTCTAATTGCAAATATTTTAGCTAGAAATCTCACTGCTATTCAAGAAGTTTTATACTTTCCCCAAGTCAAAGAGTCATAAAGGATAAGAGCAGGATTTAATTTTACATAGTCTAATCTGAGTTCCCTGTTTTTAAGCCTCTCACTAAAGCTTCGACTCTCAACATGTACTATGCACCCATTTAGAATGGGAGTCATTTGTAGTGCTTTTTGGACTGCTTGGCTTGGAATTTTATTTGTTTTACCCATGATCATACCATTGTTGACTTGAAAGAAAAATAAAATAAATGGTACTTTTACATAGAAAATAATAGGGTTTCTCATTATCATTCTGCTTTACCTATTGATGGAAATTGACTCAAACTGAACACTGATGAAAGTTACAAGCCCTAATAAGCAGACAGAGGATAGTTTTACTGAGTTAACTTCCCTGAGCATCCCATTTTGCTTAACATTATAAATAGTTGGCATTTTCCTTTAATCGTCATCATGGTTATTTTATGTGTCAACTTGACTAGGCAATGTTACCCTAGTTTTTTTTTTT
>ML099789.1:25470-78545 GCA_003697995.1 Taxidea taxus jeffersonii | reverse complement strand
CGAGGATGTGGAGAAAGGGGAACCCTCCTACACTGTTGGTGGGAATGCAAGCTGGTGCAACCACTCTGGAAAACAGCATGGAGGTTCCTCAAAAAATTGAAAATAGAGCTACCTTATGACCGAGAGATTGCACTACTGGGTATTTACCCTAAAGATACAAACATAGTGATCCGAAGGGGCACATGTACCCGAATGTTTATAGCAGCAATGTCCACAATAGCCAAGTTATGGAAAGAACCTAGATGTCCATCAACAGATGAATGGATAAAGAAGTGGTATATATATACAATGGAATACTATGCAGCCATCAAAAGAAACGAAATCTTGCCATTTGCGACGACATGGATGGAACTAGAGGGTATTATGCTTAGTGAAATAAGTCAGTTGGAAAAAGACAACTATCATATGATCTCCCTGATATGAGGAAGTGGAGATGCAAAGGGGGTGGGGGCTAAGGGGGTAGGAAGGGAAAAGATGAAACGGGATGGGATTGGGAGGGAGACAAACCAAAAGAGACTCTTGATGTCATAAAACAAACTGAGGGGGGTGGGGGGAAGGGGGGTTGGGAGAGGGTGGTGGGGTTACATTATATGTTTAAATAAAAAAAAATTTTAAAAATTTTAAGAAAAAGTTTGAATCATCAAAAAAAATAAAACAGTATTAAATTACTCTGCAACAGTAATAAATAAACAAATAAATAAATAAATAAAACTATTAAAACATGTGTCTTTGAGCTCCAGGAACCAGTAGGAATAATGTGACCAGCTATCCTCAGGCCAGATACTAAATCAGATCCAAACTAGGTGTGGGAAGGGACCAATTTTACCCATTATAGAGAGTCAGGTAATAAGACACTTACCCCCACTATGGGTTTCCCAGAGATTAGGCTTCCGCATCCAGAAACCAGGAAGATATGATACAATGGTCCCCCCTTACCCACAGAGGATAGGTTCCAAGATCCCCAGTGGATGCCAGAAACCACCAGTAGCTTTGAACCCTATAAATACTATTTTCCCTCTCCATACTTATGACAAAGTTTGGTTGATAAATTAGGCACAGTAAGAGATTAACAAAAGTAGAACTACCATTAGAATTTTTTTTCCTTCTTCAGTTTCATGGATACAAGACGTAAGTGAGAACTTACCACTGACCTTAGCCATTTCAGCATGATTTTTTTTTCTTATTAAATAGAGAGCTTTCAACTTTTTTTTAAAGATTATATTTATTTATTTATTTATTTGTCAGGGAGAAGGAGAGAGAGAGAGAGAGCACATAAGCAGGCAGAGACGGAGAGAGAAGCAGGCTCCCTGCCGAGTAAGGACCCTGATGCGGGACTCGATCCCAGGATCCTGTGATCATAACCTGAGCCAAAGGCAGCAGCTTAACCCACGGAGCCACCCAGGGGTCCCAAGAGCTTTTATTTTTACAGCTAGTCTTCGGCATACCCAAATGGCCAGCATCACCGTTCTTGTGCTCTGGGACCATTATTAAGTAAAATGAGGGTTACTTGAACACAGGCGCGGTGACACAGTGACTAACAGGCGGCCAGCATATACACGGTGTGGATCCATTGGACAAAGGGGTGATTCACATCCTGGGCAAGACTGAGCAGCGAGACATGTGAGGTTCCATCAAGCTACTCAGAATGGTGCACAGTTTAAATTGTATGGGTTGTTTATTTCTGGAATTTTCCATGTAACATTTCAGATTGTGGGAACTGAAACCACAGAAAGTGAAACTGTGGATAAGGGGGAGATGACCGTGCATGTGGTTCCTATATCGCTGGGAGAGACCGTGGGAGCTGAATGAAGCTAGCAGGATCCTGTAGATTATATCCTGGGGCAGTGCTTCCCTCAACCCCTGGCAAAGGGTTTTCCGGTGGCAGCAGCAAGTGGGAAATCCTTATTTTTAACTCACTCTAAGTTTCAGGGAGGAAGGTTAACTTGCCTGCTTGTTTCTCCATGGGGTGCCTCCAAACCACAAATTCCTGATTCCAACTCTGGTTTATCCTAATAAGAAGTAGGGCTGATCCCTTAATCCCTGTTTAAAGGGCCCTTGTTTATGGAAGCCGTAAATTCTGGGCAAAGGGTCATAAATCACTCTAGCTCCATCCGGAGTGCGAGGCGGGTGCAGGCTAAGAATGGGCACACAGAAGTAAGGACAATGTCGACAATGTCCATGTTGTCTGTTCTTGCTGTAGACATACTCCTGTGAGCACCCATGCTGGGCTGAACCCAGCCTCTACTCTTCTCCACTCTGCTCTGTCCCTGGAAGGAGAGGTGGAGGCAGTGCCTTTGTATCATCCTTGCCCCCTAACCCCACTCTTCCCACTAGGCTTGGCCAATGGAAGGTACCAGTAGGAAATCTGAGGACAGGAGAGCTAGAGACTTGTGTCCCCCCAGTGACTGGTTTTCTACTTATGGCCACAGCTCTGGTCAGATGCCTCCTTTCCCAAGACTAGAGCACCCAGCTGGTTGGGGCACAGCTCCCTCCCCTTGTCTCTTCAGGTCTAGGGCTGATAAACAGCTTCCCCCTGTTCTAATTGCTGGGTTCTTCACCATCTCTGAGTGATCCCCTGCTTCTAGGTCACACTGGGGTATGCATGCTTTCCTTCTTCAATTCGGTCAGCCCTTCCAGTGGGCAACCCCTCCCTGCTGCCACTCTGACCCACAGGTATCATAGTCCCCAAACACACCCTCATCTACCATCCCTATCTCCCCAAAGCCCCCAGTTTGCCCATACACCCCCCTTGGCCTTGACTCTCCTTCAGTTTCTCTGATTCTTCCTCCTGGGCTCACCCATCCAATGTCAGTCTATGCTGACCCTGGTCTGTCCAAAATGGAAGTCATCTCCTCTTCTGGAAGTCATCTTCTCTACTGCGCTTCCTTCCTCCTTTATTGTCATCACCATCTTCCCTGACGCAAAGCTTTGAAAATTAGGTGACAGCTCACCTCTTCCCCAGAGAAACCCAAGGGGAGTCACTCACAAAGTCTCCCATATAAACACACCTTAAGAAAAGAGGAAACCAGTGAGCTAGCTATCCAAATGTAGCCTCAAGGCAATCACCCCTCCATCACACCGCCCCCTTGAAACCTTCCTCTAGAGCATTTCTGAGCCCACCACTTCCTCCTCCCTCCGGCCATTCCCTACATCCACGCATATACCCATAACTTCCCGCATATTCCCATAACTTCCCAGAGAACAAGAACTTTCTCCTCATTCTTTCGCAGGCCCTCAGTGTCTCTCACCTACCACAGGAGTCGCCGGGTGGGTTCCCTCCCTTCCTTCCCGCCCCCATAACCTGGTCCACACAACGCCAGCCCCCAAAGGCACGAGTCTGAGCAAAACGCTAGTGCCTGCAAAGGCCCACCGCCCCATTTGCTTCTCCATTGAAATTGTGAATTTTTATCAAAAGCTCTTAGTTTAAAAAAAAAAAGTTAATGCCTTCCTTGACTTCAGAGTTTCAAAGCATTTATCTTCAAAACCCCAACAATGGCATTTAACGGGAAACTTCTAACTTTCTCCAGCGTTTCCGCTAAGGATCGCACTTCCCTCTGCCTGTCGGTACCTCGGCTGACGCCGGAGCAGGACCCGAGGGGTGGCTCGGGGTCGCGGACAAGCAGAAGCAGAGACGGGTTTCTACCGATGGACACATCCCGGCCGGTTGCAGACCGGGAGAGGCTTGGATAGGAGGTGCGGGAAGGCTCCACTGACCCAGCCCGGCACCCCCGGGTAGGCGATCATCGCAAAGGGGATGGGCAGGGCAGCAGGGCAGCAGGGCAGCAGGGCAGCAGGCCAGGGTCAGGACGCGGGAAGAAGCCGAGCGAGCTGGGTGCGGGACGCCGACCCTTCCGGCGGGAGCCCGGCCCGGGGGCAGCGCTTCCCGGGGCTGCGGCCGCCCAGCCGGTCCATCCCGCGCTCCCCAGTCCCGGCCCGAGCCGCGTAAACAGGCTCTTCCCAGGCGGCCTGGGTTCCCCGCGGGAGGCCCGGGGCTCCCGCCCACGTGACCCCTGCCCACCGCGCGGGGACCTGGCGGCGCCCGCCGCGGAGAGGCGCGCGGCTCGCGGGGAAGGGGTGGGCGGGGAAGGCGCGCCGGGCGTCGGGGGAGGGGCGGGCGAGGGCAGGTCAGGGCAGCCCCGGGCCCGCCCTTCGCCCCGCCCCCGCAGGAGGCTGTTGGATCCGGTGACTGACAGGCGTCCGGGCTAGTCACGGCGCGCCTCGCGGGCCGGCTCGCCCAGGTGGGCGGGGCGCGCTGAGGGGCTCCGGAGGGGGGCGGGGGCGGGCGGGGAAGCCTCTGGGTGGGGCGGGGCCTCGGGAGAGTAGCAGCGCCCCCAGCCAATAGGAGGCGGAAGCCGTCCCGTTAGCGCCGGATCCCAGCGGGTAGGGCGGGGCGGGCGGCGCCGAGGGGATCCCGGGGCGGCTGAGGACGCGTGAGTGGGCTCCGCGCGGCGACATGGACCGGATGGCCAGCTCCATGAAGCAGGTGCCCAACCCCCTGCCCAAGGTGCTGAGCCGGCGCGGAGTGGGCGCGGGGATAGAGGCGGCCGAGCGGGAGAGCTTTGAGCGGACTCAGGTGAGGACCGGGGGACCCCGGGGCATGCGTGGCTGGGGCATCCCGAGAGACGCAGTGTGCGGGAGGGTCTCTGAAGGGAGAAGAGATCCTCAGGCCCAGGGGAGGACGGGGCAAGGGGGCCGCGAAAGGGAGCCTCTGGTGCGCAGGTCGAGGCGCTCCCGGGGAGGTCGGGGACCCGGGGCGATCCCTGCTGGCCTGGGGAGAAGGGCAAGGCGGCTCGGCGGGGCCGGGCAGGGGTCGCAGGGACGTGAGCGCGGAAGGAACGGAAGAGGGGCCGAGTGGAAGGAGTGCCCCCGGCAGGGGAAGCTCACGGGGGGCCCCTCGGAGACGCCAGTGTGGCGGCGGAGAGCGGAGCGCTGGACTGGGATGCGAAGCGGGGACCCCTTTCCTGCCCTCTCGATCGCTTCTGGGTGGCACTGACATTCCCCGCACCCTAGCACCCCCTTCCTGGTGCCTCCAGCTTGGCTCACACCACCCCCAGCTGTCGGCCTCAGAGGGCCGGGCCGAAGGGGTCTGGGCGGCGAGAAGGAATGTAGGAAATGCGACGTGGGGCCGAGCTGGGAAAATGGGGGCTGGAGGAGGGGGCCGGCCAGGGGCCAGGGTCAGGCCATTGGCCCGACAGCCCGCTGCTGGTCAGGAGGAGCCGCCCGGTGGTGCCCAGAGCCCTGATAATGGGGTGTTGGTTTCATCCCCCAAGAGGTGCCTGACAGCGAGCAGGCAGACTGCCCTATTTGTCCCGCCTGACCAGGGCCGGGGGCCAAAATTCCCCAGTGGCATCCACAAAAGCCACCATCCATTTTTACCTCAGAGTTGGAATGCCTGGTGTATTCATTCGACTGAATAAAGCTGACACGCTTCTGGTGTTCGTCAGCTCGTTCGCATGCAAAATCCCATTTCAAAGGGCACAGCACTTCTAATCCCAGTGGGCAGATTTGTTCCTCGCCCTAGCGCTCAGGGTGGAACCTTTGAAGATCCGGCTGGTTGCCCTGCTGTGCTCTGCTCCTCCTGCCTCGTCCCCATCCCCGAACACAGTACAATGTGACCGAAGGGCTTTGGGGTTTTAGGTCAAAAAGCTTGCGAGGACCTGACAGTTCTGTGTATGGAATCCTCTAAAGGGTCAAGCTTTTCACCGCAGGTTCAGCCTCTTCTCTTTCCAGAATGCTTTTGGCCGGTTGCAGGTGCCTTTGGGTGATGGAGAGGAGGGAGTGTCGACACCTTCCCGGGGTCATGCTACCCCAGGGAGGGATGGGAGCAATAGGAAAGACAGCAGTCCCCTTCTCTGCTTCCCGGGGGCCAGCTGGGGTTGAGGCTTCTTTTCTCTGGCTTTGTGGACTGGACCCCTGCAAAGAAAGCAGCTTTCCGATGGCTTGTCCACTTTGCGTATTAACTGCCTCCACTCACTGCCTGGTCCTGAGGCTTCTTGCTCCAGCAGGCAGTGTGAGTGACTAGCTTTGTTCTTCCTCTTTTTTTAATGGAAAAGGAAAAGGAATAGATGTTGTTTTGTGATAACCCAGTCTCAAATAACTAAGAGGAATATGCATAAAACTTTTGACCCATTATACCAGTGGTAATTAGGTTTGTGAAAGCTTCCCCCCAGGGCTGGCGTGTCCCCTGGCTATCCAGGGACAGCCCAGCAAGGAGACTGTGGGGCACTGTTCGCAGGTGTATTTTACACGTCGAACACTCGTGATGGGCTGCGTCTGAGTTGACCGGTGGGGTGGGAGTGAGGAGGAGGAAGGCTGGAGCAGGAAAAGAGAGTTTTTCTATTATTCCAATCGTAAGGGGGAGGGGTAGGAGAGTGAAGAAAAGAGAACAATCCTAAAACTTGGCATTAGTCAATCTGCAAAAGCTCGTTTTGTTTGAGGACTTTGAATGTATCCAGGGTGTTATGAGATATAAAAATGAGTTAGAAAAAAATTTTAATGAGTTGAGAGACTATGAGATCAGCCAAGGTGTAGTGATAATTGTACCTAATTATCACAATCGGCACTGTTCTAAGTACTTTATTGTATTACCTTCTTTAATCTCTGCAAGGACCCGTGAGGTGGGTATCAGCCCCATTTTCCATGAGGACATTGGAGCACAGAGAGGTTAAGTCACCTGCCCAAGGTCACACAGTGGAAAGTGGTCCCAGCCTTTACACTGGCTCGCGTAGCGAGCATGAAGGCGTTTTTGTAGATTTCAGAGCACGCTTTTAGTGATTCTTGCTGTAATCTGGGGAGACCTAAGGAAGCATACATGTGAGTAATGGTGCAGGCTCTGATGAACTCTTCAGTAGGGGACAGAAATATTCCTAGGTAATGTGATAATGACCAAGACCATACGCAGAAAGACCCAGCCGTGGGTGTGGGGAGAGCTTGGGAGCCCTCACCAGGACCTAACCATCAGCTGGCATGAGACCGCACTTGCAGGGTGGGACAGGAGGGGAGGGGGTGTTCCAGAAATGGGGATCCACAAAGGAGACATCTGGAGGTGAGTGCCGATGAGGCTCAGTGGCCCAGGTGGAGGCAGCAGCAGAAGCTGGCTGCTCCCACCTCTCAGCCCCCAGCACCTGCTACCTTGTACGCTCATTGGTCCTCTGAGTTGCCCTCAGTAAACTAGGAGCTTCATGGGGGCAAGATTGCTCTTACTCTCTCACCTGTGTCTTCAGGTTCCTGAGGCTTGTGTTCCTTGGGATCCAGCTGTGGATGGGAGTAGACAATGATTTGTTACGTTCCACAGGAAGCCCTCGCGTGGGTGGGTAACTCAGCTCAGGGCAGCGGGGGATTTCTGTAATTACTTGATGCTTTTTCCTAACGGCCCCAAGTTCCCTCCTAGTCCAGCTTTGTCTCCTGCTCTCTCAGGTGCCCTGCCCCATGCCTATCAGAGGACTGTAATTTCTCTGCCTTCCTTCCGGTCAGGCCGATGTCCCTGCTGGAGCGAGGACCCCAGACTCACCTGCTGCAGCCCCCATCTCTAGGTGTCCCTCATCCAGCCCATCACAAGCAATCTTCAGGCTCTAGGGGAATAAAAAGTGGTTCTTGCCCTCAAAGAAGCTGCTGTGAGAAAGCTCTCTTGCCTGGAGCACTTTATATAGCATGATTTAATTAACTATCGTTGGGGCTACACTGTGGTTGGTATTACCATGCCCATGTTATGGATGAGAGCTTAGTGACTTGCCCAGGGCTACCCATAGATGATTGAAAAGCAGAATTCAGATCCAGGAGTCCAGGTTTCAGGCCCTTTCCCCCACCCTGTCCTCATGTTGGCCAGGAGGGCAATTCTGGAACGAACCAGGAGGGCTGACGTTCATAGACACACCAAGTACCCTGTCTGTATTTACTTAGCCGGAAAATGGTTTTCTCTATGGTTTGTTTATTTTTTTGCTACCATCCATTTAGTGAGCACATAGCGTGGAGGGGACACAGAGATGAGTAAGATAAAGAGACCAGCCGGGAGGAGCTCGTGAGTCAGCGAGGAGGGACACCAACCACGACCGGGCTCTTCTATACAGAGGTCAGCAGTGCAGGACCTACCGAATGAGAGCTTTCATTTCAGCCAGAGCCCTGGGTAGCCCAGTGATTGCTGAGATTAGAGGAGAGGATGGTGCTCTGGAAACACGGAACCTTTAGTCCCAATCTGTTTGGGTCGAGCCCAAAACAGAGAGCAGGATCCTAACCAATCCTGAGTTGGGAAGAGCCAGACACTTGGATTCCAGAGAAGAAAAGACAGAAATAAATACTTATGGAGGGCCTGGTGGGCACTAGACACATCCTGGATGATTGATAGCCATTATCCTGTTTACTAGCTCAGGTTCAGAGAGGCCAGGTGACTTGCCCAAGGTCACACAGCAAGTAAACAGAGAAGCCATCCGAAAGTCTGATGACCAAGCCCACATCCTCTTCTCCGTCTTTAAATCAGGGGGTGTTCTACCATTTCGCTCATGATCTTCAGTTCAGCCTTTAATTCAGCTGCTGAAAAAAATCGTGGGGTTGGACCAGAGCGATCAATGCTTCTCAACCCCGGCTGCTCGAGAATGGCTGCTAACATGAACGGCACTGTCCTCCCACCTGATCCCTGCTGGTTCCCTTAGTTGGTATTGAAAAGGTAGAAAGGATGGTAAGAGCTTCCTTTGAGCTTACACACCTCCGGCTTCCTCTCATTGGTAATGGTGGGAATAGCTGACATTAATCACGTTTGCTATGTGCACGTGGTAAAGGCCTTTAACGAACCACACCTCTCAGTTCTTGGAACGAATTTATGAATTATGATCCATGTTTTACAGATGAGGAAATCAAACCTTAGACGTGTTCACAGCCAGCTCAAAGTTCTGAAGGAGGTGTCCAAGCTGGGACCCAAACTTGGGAACACCGGCCCCAGAGCCTGGCTGTGCCTGATCGCCACCCCTGCGTCACCGCCTGGCCCCCTTAGCACTCTTCTTCCTTCCTCTAGCCAACAGTTGGGTCCCCAAGGTGCTAACCTCACCCCAGTTCTCTTTTACCTTCTGTCCACTTCCTTTGTGCTCCCCTCATTTGACAGTTTCTGTTCCTGTGTCCATGACGCCACCTCCCTACGTCTGTTTCCCAACTTCCTGGCCTGTGTGGCCACTTCCCATGGGTCATTAGCCCCCAGATAAGCCACACATGCCCCAGACTCTACTTCGGGCCTTCCCCACCTTTGATGCCAGTGTCTCGTCCCCGTCAGTCCCCATCATCTCCTCGGCATCCGTTCTGAGTCCTGCCTTTCCTCTGTCCTCGCAGCCGTATCAGGCAGTGTGATGTTGCTCCTTTGCTCTGCACCGTTCCTGCCCTTACTATCTCTTGCCTGTGTTGGTTGTAATCCCATCCTCCCTGCCTCCCAAATAGCGGGGGGCCAGATGGCTTGTCTCTAAAGCCCAGCCCTGTTCCTGGAACTCCCTCCCTCAAGAACCTTTGCTGGCTTCCCCAGAGACTGTGCATGACATGGCACCTCAGGGTCCCTGGTCCGTCTCTTTTCCAGGCCTTAACTTACCCTGCCTCCCACCACTAGACGGCCCCTGCGGGCAGCTTCCAGCCTGATCAGGTAGTCCAGCAAGCAGGGACCCGTAGCTGCCGTATATCTGTTCCATTCATCCAGGTCTGGGCCGTGGCTTCTCTCCCAGACTGGAAGCTCTTGGGGTCAGGGTCTGGCTCTTCGTGCTGTGCCAAGTGAGCCCTCGCAGGAGGCAGGCACTGGGCCTGTTTGCCAAATGCGTGAATGTGAAACAGTCTTTCGGCTGATCTCCAGGGAGCCTCGGTGCTGGAGGCAGGCCTCTGCTTGCAGCATACTTTTCTTTCCCTTTGCACATTTTGGAGGTTCTCCCTCTGTCTCCTGTGATTTCTCCTATGATTAATTCTTACTGAGTGCCCGCCCTGGGTGCTGAGCTTGTGCGCCCAGGGTCCCCATTTAGGAGGAAGCCTGCAGAGTCTCTAGAGATAGAGTGGGGGCTCATGGTTTTGAATGATTTCAAGGATTTTGTATTTACCTGAAGTTCAGAACACTGGCTGAACATTCCAAACACGTGCCTGTGGACTTCCCAGGGCTGCTCTCTGCTTCTTTCTGCTTCAGATGGGCCTTTCTGAGCTAGAAGGTATTACCAGGGAGGGGGAGAAAGTGGCCTGGTGTCCCAGGCACCTGGATGTGGCCTGGGCAGCTGCTGGAGTTTTCAGCAGTGCAGAAGGGATGGCGGGATGAGCGCAGAGTAATAGGAGAGCGCTCCCTGGGGAGTGAGCAAATCTGGCTCAGCTACTGATTTCTCATTTCAAAATGGGGAGGCTGGACAAGATTCCCAGCTCTCAAACAGTCGAGCTCGTAAAATTCCTGTAAGCGGGGTTTCCACACTGTGGAATAAGGACACACGTTTCATCTGAGCTCTCAACTGCTCTCTTGAGAAACTGCCACGTGCCCCCCATATGTAGCACGGAGCGCATGGGAATGGCTGGTGCCATACCTTCGGGTGGTGGTGAGGAGCATCCATGTGGCCCAGGAGAGCAGAGTCCCAGCCCCACCAGGGCACTGAAAGGGTTCCTTGCCTGGCGTGTCGGCAAGGCTCGGAGGAGGACCGTTCTGCACTCCCTGTCCACTGCCCGCTTAGTCCACCACCTCGGGACAAAGCATGGTACAGACCAGGGTGTGGCGTGGTGGGCCAGACGCCCAGTGCTCCTGCGTCCAGAGGGTTGATGGCCTGGAGAGATGCCCACCTAGGAAAGGGAGCTTGTCAGCCCCACCTCCTGGCAGGGTGGGGGCTGCTTCCTGTTTTCCTGCCTGGGCAGGCAGGGAGGAGCCCTGTTCCAGGCTTGTGGGCAGGACAGTCCGACATTGTGGAGGGACAGGGACAGGGATTGAAGGTGTCCTGTGGCTCAGACAGTAGAAGGGAGGATGGGGGTTTTCTCCGATCTGAAAACCTATAACCACTGCCTCTGTTTGTGCTGTAAGACAGCTCAGGAAGCTGGGCTGGGCCATTCAGGAAGCCAGTGTGGCCGGTTGCTTCTGATTTTAACAGATTTGCAGTTTATAAAAGCACATTTGCACATACCCTCTTTTCAGCCACAGAGCAACTGCGATAATAGCGGTCTGTTCTCAAGGCTGGACACTGAGGCTTAGAGGGCGTAGGCGACTTGCCCAAGAGCACTCAGGAAGTGGCCAGGCAGAGGCTTGAACCTGCTGGCTCTTATCTCAAACTGTATACTTTTCTTTTCATATCTCTCATTAAAGTGAAGCCCTGTCTGCGGCTGGTAGCTGAGAAAAATTACAGAGGTTTTCTTTCTAAGTCTTTTCCAA
The DNA here is from genome assembly GCA_003697995.1 of Taxidea taxus jeffersonii. Lineage (NCBI taxonomy): Eukaryota > Metazoa > Chordata > Mammalia > Carnivora > Mustelidae > Taxidea > Taxidea taxus. Next base: position 67,195 of record ML099789.1, on the reverse strand, counting down.
TTGATTTATTTGGACGTTCACAATTCCTCCCAGAAGTTTTTGCAACACATAGAGCTACCAAAGGGCCTGTATCCAGAATATGTAAAAAAAGTAAACATATGAAAATGCGCAACTTCATTAGTAATCAAGAAAATGCAAATTAAAATTATGAGATACCACTCAATGCCCATCAGTGTGACTGAAATAAAAATTTAAAAAGGGGGCACTTGAGTGGCTCAGTTAGTTAAACATCCAGCTCTTGGGTTCAGCTCAGGTCATGATCTCAGTCAGGATCTTGAGATCAAGCCCCACGTTGGGCTCTGTGCTCAGTGAGGAGTCCACTTATCCCTCTCCTTCTGCTCCTCCCCCCACTTGCATGGGCGTGCGCACACGCTCTCTCTGTGTGTCTCTAAAATAAGTAAATAAATAAAATCTTAAAGAAAAAAAAAAAAAGAAAAGCCAACTGTGCCAAGCATCAGCAAGGATGTGAATTAGTTGGAAATGCTCATGCATTGCTGATGGGGCTTTACACTGGTGTGACCGCATTGGACCACAGTCCAGCATTATCCTAAAATTAAAGGTCTACAGACTCAGGAGGGCAGAACTTCCACTGTGAGCTCTAGACCCAGCAGCAGTGCACAGAAGACAGTTGGAAGGATACTCATCATCATTTCTTGTCAGAACTCCGAACTGGAGGCAGCCCAGAAGTCCGTCCACAGTAGGCATTGTGATGCAGACTCTCATTGGGATGTTGCACAACAAGGAGAATAAATAAACCGTAGTCACATTTGACATGTAACGGTGGGCGAAAAAAAGGCCGACCCAAAAGGACACTTTCTGTATGCTTCCATTTATTTATTTGTTAAGATTTTATTTATTTATTTGAGAGAGAGAGAGCATGAGCTGGGGTGGGGGGGGTGGGTAAGGGCAGAGCAGGGAGCCCATTGCGGGACTCGATCCCAGGACCCTGGGATCGTGATTCAAGCCAAAGGCAGACGCTTAACGGACTGAGCCACCCAGGCACCCTACATGCTTCCGTTGACAGCAGGTTCACAAAACAGGCCAAATGAAACGGGTATGTGGTGTGCTTGGATGGTAGATTTGCATCTCCCTGCAAGGGGAGAGGCTCCTTGGTGGCTTGGTCTGTATGGTGGACTTCCGAACACATGAGCCCGGGCTTGGCTCGTGTTCCAAAGATCTAGATCAAGTCTCGCTTGGTAAGTTTCTGTGGGAACATAGGAGCTGGGGGACTGTCACCTGTGAACGTGGCAGAAACACTGACCTGACACTGGTTCTGCGAGACCCTTGGGGCTAGCCCACAGTAACAGTTCTTGGCTTAGACAGTTGCTGTGTGTGTGTGTGTGTGTGTGAGTGTGAGTGAGATTATGTCTTACCATCTGTCACATGACCCCGCTCCCATATTGGGCTGGAAGCAAATGCCTTCTCTGGTTTTTCTTGGATCTGTCTTGACCGATGCTCTAGTCTTCCCTCCCGTTTTCCATAATCCTTCAGCCAGAGATTGCCAGGCATGGGCTGTATGGTTTCTTCTCCGGGCGGGATCCGGGGAAGCTTCCCTTCCAGTGACAGGTCAGCCCAGGGCTCTGCCTCTCCAGCCTTGGCACACGGCAGGCATTCAGAGACCGGATGTCAGGTACCTACATCGTCATAGCCTCGGGCTCCCGACGTGGCCCCTGGCACCAAGGGACTGTCTTTGAGAAGGGTTTGCAGAATGAAGGATGACATACGTGGCAGGAACGACGGAGGAGTGTTGGCCATATTTGGCCCCCGTGCTGAACTGTGAACCCTCATGAGTACCCCCGAGTGTGGGTTCACGTGAGCATGACTGCGGCCAGCAGGAGGCTGGGCCCCCCCGAGGAGACCAGGTCTCTGACGTAACTGTGGGTGGCTCCCGGGGACTTCGTACCCAACGTCAGTTCCCTGACTCATGCTTGGAAGTGACTCGAGATGTGCTGCTTCCCTTGCGATGCTTATTCCAGAAAGAGACCTCCCTGTACTGTCTAAGGCCATTACTGCTGATAAAAAAAAACAAAACCAAACCCCCCAACACCCCCTCAAAAAACTTAACACACCTAATCCTGAACCCTGTCTCTTGCCACGAACTCGCTCACTGTCTTTTGCTCTCGGTTTTCGACAATCCTAGTTTAGAAACCTTCCTCGGCCCTCGAAGCTGCAATTCTTCTGGTTGTTTTTGGCGTCCCTCTCTCCTGTACCCCTGCGGGGAGTTGTTCTGTCTCCTCGGTTCCTTGGTGGCTCTCCATATTGCCCTTACTTCTTCACCCACAGTTTCCGCCTTCCTTCATGCCTTCGTCTTGAGCCTGAACTGCTTACCCCATGGCACAGCTGGCCTTCCTGCTATCCAGTCTCCCCCAGGCTGCCAGAGTTCTGTTTTATTTTTATTTTATTTAAAGATTTTATGTATTCATTTGAGAGAGAACGAGAGAACAAGTAGAGGGCTGGAGAGAGAAGAGAAGCAGACTCCGTGCTGAGCAGTTAAGTCTGGCGTGGGACTCGATCCCGGGGCCAGGAAGTCATCACCCGAGCCAAAGGGAGACGCTTAACCGACTGAGCCACCCAGGCGCCCCAAGAGTTCTGTTTTAAAAGTTACAGCTGCTTGTATCACTCCATGTGTTAGAAGCCTGTTTGTTATGCATTCCTCCAAACTGAAATTCAAGCTCAAGGGCCCAGCACAGAGCCGACCTTTGCAGAGCGCTGACCTTTGCTGGCTGTCATGCCCCTCTGCCTCCCCTGCAGCCCCCGCCTGCCCAGCCTCTTTCTTTCCCAGGCGGCCCACTGCTTCAGGCCTCTGTGTGTCTCCAGGTGGCACACCATTCTTTTCTGCCTAGAGTGCCCTTTGCACTTTTTCGAGTTGCTAAACTCTTTTTTATCCTTGAAGTCTCGACTCCGATGGCCCCTGGGAGTTCCCCCCACTCTCCTGCGCAGACGGATCTGATGGTGTTTCTGTGTTGATCTGGATGTCTGTTCCATGCTCGACTGTGAGCTTCCCTATAGCTTGGCCTCCTTTGTAGGCCTCCCCAGGCATGATGCTCAGGACCCCGTAGGCCCTCAATAATAAAGAACGACCTGATTGTATTTGATTGTTGCTGTAACATAAAATGGAATAGGACCCAGTTCCCGCTCCGAGGCAGGTGCCCGAGGCTCAGGGCAATGTAACTTGGCCTCAGTCACACTGAACTGAAGCAGAAGTTTTGGCTGCACTGTAGAAGGAGGTAGGTGGGCTTTAGGAGTGGAGAATTCAGTAGGAGGGACATTTTACGGAAAGAGGCTTCCTCATGCAGTCATGGTACCCCCTGAGCCAGGGGCCTGGGAGCCAGGATTCCCGATTCATGCCCCACAGGTGGGGTGATGGGATGGGGTAGATAAACTAATGCGTGCCTCTCCCCCGAATGTGTCCACCTGCGAGTATGTTTTCTTACGTGGTAAGAAGGTCTTTGCAGATGTAATTAAGGGCCTTAAGACAGGAAGGGTAGCCTGAATTTTTCCCAGGGTTTCCAGTTAGGGATGCAGCCCTGCCAACACCTTGATTTTAGCCCAGGAAAACCGAGTTAGCCTTCACACCACAGAACCATGAGCTGATAAATGGGCATCCTTTTTTTTTTTTTTTTAAAGATTTTATTTATTTATTTGAGAGAGCAAGCACAAAGGGAGATGGTGAGGGAGAAGCAGACTCCCCACTGAGCAGAGAGCTGGATGCGGGGCTCAACGCGGGGCTCGATGCAGGGTTCGATCCCCGGACCCTGAGATTGTGACCCGAGCCGAAGGCAGATGCCCAACCAACTGAGCCACCCAGGCACCCCAGTGGGCATCCTTTTAAGTTGGTGGTAATTTGTTACGGCAGCGATAAAAGCAAATACGGGTATAAAGACAGGTAACTCACACTCTGGGGCAGGAAGCCTAGTGGAGCCCTGGCCTCAAGGCACAGGCACAGGCCGGCCACTCTTTTAGACCTGGAGCAGCACTTTGCTATGTCATCCGTTCTTATTGTGGCCATAGATAAAACACTGCATTTCCACACTTGGCACTTATTCACAGAAATCTCGTCCTGGAAAAACAATTCAGCAGCCTCTTCAAAACATTCTTTCCTGCTGGGCCGTGGAGTTCTTTGGAGCAATTCCAAGCATGAGGATCACAGATAAAATTTACTTAACCTTACTTTTTTTTGTTTTGTTTTGTTTTTTGTTTTCTTTCTCAATCAAGCCCTGTGCTGTCTGTTAAAAAAGACAGAAAGTCCCTTTTGTCCCCTCTGGGATCATCATGATGGTGTCTCTGCTAGAGAGTGCTGACTTGCAGTTTAACTTGTAGTTTAACTGTCCCATTTCTCAGCTCCAGACACTGAATTGTCTGGCTTTCCCTCTCTCTGAGACACTTCCTCCTGGATAACCCTGACTGCACTTAATTTCTATAGGTAACTTTTCCTGTGTTGGTCAGAAGGTCTTATGCCCCCTGTCCCCCTGCCCCCAAAGAATTAGTCTTCCAAAGTCACTCACTCAGGAAAATAACTTAGTGAGAAGTTTTTTGCAGTTGGCCACTCCTGCCCAGGCACTGTCTTCTCTCTTCTACTTAGGACTGCCAGGTACATCTGCACAGGCTGAGCACTGCAAAATTCTTGCCAGTATCTTCTGATACTGGGTTAGTCCATTAGGCCTAAATTATAGCACATAACAAAAATAATTTTCCAGGGGCACCTGGGTGGCTTAGTCAGTTAAGTGCCCAGATCTTGATTTTTGGCTCAGGTCATGATCTCAGGGGCATGGGATTGAGCCCCGAGTCAGGCTCCACGCTCAGTGGGGAGTCTGTTGGAGATTCTGTCTTTCTCCCTCTGCCCTACTCTCTCTCTCTCAAATAAATCCTTTATTTATTTATTTATTTAAGATTCTATCCATTTATTTGACAGAGATCACAAGTAGTCAGAGAGGCAGACAGAGAGGAGGAAGCAGGCTCCCCACTGAGCAGAGAGCCTGATGCGGGGCTCAGTCCCAGGGACCCTGGGATCACGACCTGAGCCGAAGGCAGAGGCTTTAACCCACTGAGCCACCCAGGTGCCCCTCAAATAAATCTTTTTAAAAAATTAACTTTCCAGAAAAACTCTCACTAAATCAGAGGCCACATGGGGCATCTTAAATGATGCCATTTTCGTCTCCCACCAGCCTGCTTCACACATTGACCTTACCTCCCGGGACCACGACCTGAGCCAAAATCAAGTCAGACACTTAACCGACTGAGCCACCCAGGCTCCCTGAGAAGCAACCACTTTTAATTCTTGAAACTGCCTTCATGATGGCCGTTACTGTGAGCCTGCCATTCTGGAAGATTAAAAATGCAGCTTTCATTTACCTGTGTGTTTCCCCCTTCCCCTGGACACTTTTCTCTCCTCCATGCCCCCAGGGTCTTAACTCTCTATTCACTTTCAACTTTATCATGATCCTGGAAATAACCAGAAGCAGCTGAGCCCTGCATGTGCTTGATGTCTTTTCCTTTGCTGCATGAAGTTTTGTTATTCCTAGAGTAATGAATTGTTTTTGTTCGCTTGCTTGGGATTCTGTGTGCCCATCATTGATGTACCCCCAGCTCTCCGTTAATGTGCATATCTCCACTGACTCCGAACAGAGGGGTTGCCTCAGTTTCCCTATCCTAGGCCAAGTGAGAAGGCAAATGAGCAGGAGACTGGAGAGAAGTCAGGGATCTCGAAGGTGATGATGGTTGGGTGATGTCTGGAACTTTCTTCCCAAACGGCCGAACTGGAAAGCAATTATAGGGCACATGAAGGGATGCTTCCCTGTGCACAGCAGGGATCGAGGTACATCTAACTCAAGGCACTGTGTCGGCTAAACCTGTTTATAGAGCCATATGGGGTTTGGATCAACTCATAGATGATTTAGCTCATAGGTGACTTTTTTTTTTTTTTAATTTTTTCAAAGATTTTATTTATTTATTTATTAGAGAGAGAGAGAGAGAGAGCACACACAAGCTCAGGCAGACAGAGTGGCAAGCAGAGGCAGAGGGAGAAGCAGGCTCCCTGCTGAGCAAGGAGCCCGATGTGGGACTCGATCCCAGGACACCGGGATCATGACCTGAGCCGAAGGCAGCTGCTTAACCAACTGAGCCACCCAGGCGTCCCCTCATAGGTGACTTTTTAAAAAAATTAATTTTTTTATAAACATATAATGTATTATTAACCCCAGGGGTACAGGTCTGTGAATTGCCAGGTTTACACACTTCACAGCACTCACCATAGTACATACCCTCCCCAATGTCCATAACGCCACCACCCTCTCCCGACCCCTCTCCCCAAAGCAACCCTCAGTTTGTTTTGTGAGATTAAGAGTCTTTTATGGTTTGTCTCCCTCCCGATCCCATCTTGTTTCATTTATTCTTTTCCTACCCCCCAAACCCCCCACGTTGCATCTCCACTTCCTCATATCAGGGAGATCATATGATAGTTGCCTTTCTCTGATTGACTTATTTCGCTCAGCATAATACCCTCTAGTTTCATCCACGTCATCACAAATGGCAACATTTCATTTCTTTTGATGGCTGCATAGTATTCCATTGTAGATATATACCACATCTTCTTTATCCATTCATCTGTGGATGGACATCTAGTTCTTTCCATAGTTTGGCTATTGTGGACATTGCTGCTATAAACATTCGGGTGCACCTGTCCCTTCGGATCACTACGTTTGTATCTTTAGGGTAAATACCCAGTAGTGCGATTGCTGGGTCATAAGGTAGCTCTATTTTCAACTTTTTGAGGAACCTCCATGCTGTTTTCCAGAGTGGTTGCATCAGCTTGCATTCCCACCAACAGTGTAGGAGGGTTCCTCTTTCTTCGCATCCTCTCCAACATCTGTCATTTCCTGACTTGTTAATTTTAGTCATTCTGACTGGTGTGAGGTGGTATCTCACTGTGGTTTTGATTTGTATTTCCCTCATGCAGAGTGATGTGGAACATTTCTTCATGTGTCTGTTGGCCTTCTGGATGTCTTCTTTGCAGAAATGTCTGTTCATGTCCTCTGCCCATTTCTTGGTTGGATTATTTGTTCTTTGGGTGTTGAGTTTGCTAAGCTCTTTATAGATTTTGAATACTAGCCCTTTATCTGCTATATGTCCTTTGCAAATAACTTCTCCCATTCTGTCATTGTCTTTTGGTTTTGTTAACTGTTTCCTTTGCTGTGTAAAAGCTTTTGATCTTGATGAAATCCCAATAGTTCATTTTTGCCCTTGCTTCCCTTGCCTTTGGCAATGTTTCCAGGAAGAAGTTGCTGCGGTTGAGGTCGAAGAGGTTGCTGCCTGTGTTCTCCTCAAGGATTTTGATGGATTCCTTTCTCACATTGAGGTCCTTCATCCATTTTGAGTCTATTTTCGTGTGTGGTGTAAGGAAAGGTCCAATTTCATTTTTCTGCATGTGGCTGTCCAATTTTCCCAACACCATTTGTTGAAGAGGCTGTCTTTTTTCCATTGGACATTCTTTCCTGCTTTGTCGAAGATTAGTTGACCATAGAGTTGAGGGTCTATTTCTGGGCTCTCTGTTCTGTTCCATTGATCTATGTGTCTGTTTTTGTGCCAGCACCATACTTTCTTGATGATGACAGCTTTGTAATAGAGCTTGAAGTCCGGAATCATGATGCCACCAACTTTGGCTTTCTTTTTTTATCTCAAACTAAAATGTAAAAAAAAAAAAAAAGAGAGAATGGCATTTGCTTGACAGACCTTAGGGCCAAGTAGATGTGCATTCTCTTGTTCCCCTGGGTCATCCTGGGGATACCGGAGTGTCCCCCCCCCCACCCACCCAACACACACACAGAGGGACGGGACAGTGGTTTCCAAGGAGGGAAGGTGTGATGAGTCCAGGCTGCATCAGACAAGGGTGATTGATGTTCTGGAGGCCGAGCCTAGCAGAGCCGACTGCTCCGGGGTTTTGGAAGGATTTGAGTGGGACCTCCGTATGCCCTCTCACAGACACGCGCTGCCCCCTTCACCTGGCCCTCTGGGCCCAAAGAGAGCAGTCGAGCATTTTGCAGTCAGAGGATAGTTTCCGCTCCAGGTTTGTTACTTATTATCCCATGGGGACCTTGGGAAAGTTACTCATCTGTGATATGAGATAATGTCCTGGCATCTGGGCTTAGTGAGTGGATTCAAGGAGAGGGTCCAGAGCAGGAAGCCAGTGCTGGCACTCATTCCCTCTCCCAGCAAAGCCTTCCCGGATGGCACCGGCAGAAGTGTCCCCCACCCTCCGGGTTCCCTGCCACACTCACTTTGTGCCCCGCCAAGGGTCCTTTCCGAGGATGGCCTTCTAAAGGTCCACGGTTGGTATGTCTTGTTTGCCCCATTACCTGGAGCCCTGTAGGCCACTGGGCTTTGCACGTGGGAGAATGTACAACCGTGGTGAGTGGGTGAATGAGTGAATGGGTGAATGAATGAATGAGTGGATGAATGAGAGTGAGTGAGAGTGCATGAATGAATGAGCGAACGAGTGAGTACATGAGCGAGTGAGTGAATGCATGCCCCTTCCGCCTCTCTGGAAGAGGGCTGTGTACCACACATGGTTACTGGCTCGCACAGCTGCCCCGTGTCAGGCTCTTCCCTGGGATGACTTCAGAAGTGTCCTGGCCAGACACACCCTTTGATTATGATTTTTCTCCCCTTCTCTTGGCTCCCAGTCACCTCTCCAGAAGAAGCAATTGACTCCTTTTCTTACACTGTGTGAACATCTCAAGCCTTAAAGCTGTTCCTTAGTACTTCAGAATTCTCCAGAATTCTCTGACTTCTCTCTCTCCTTGCTGCTGAGAACTTTTTGCCACAGGAAATCAGGCTCATTTTAAGGGCCAAACAGTCACTAAATATAGCCTCCCGGCACAGATATTTAAAGAGTTGTGTTGATGATGTTATGTCTGAACAGAGAAGACGGGGAAGAAAATATTTTTTTTTCCTCTTCTGGAAAGAGGAATGAAGTTACACCGGTGCTTCTGTGGGTCTGGGGGGAGCAGAGCGACATATGGCATTAGCATCTTCATCATGGGGTCACCAGTGTTTGTCACCAGCTTGGGCCTCAGAATTTAGGGTTCTGGGGCCAGGCAGTCATTTTTTGTTTTTTGTTGTCGTTGTTGTTTGTTTGTTTGATAATTCCTTCTTATCTCTATTTAAAAATACCTCCTGCCCTGGAGAGTGACCTTGGACAAATGTGCCTTCCCTGCCAAGCCCAGGAGAGCTGCCCTCCCTGACCAGAAGGGGATAGAGGGCATCATCCTCCCCCAGACGCTGGCTGATGAGCAGCAGGTGATAAAGGCAGAGTAAAGATGGGAGGGGCCCACGGATCTTTGCTGCCATGACACGGAGGGGGTGGCTTCATGGTGGCAGATGGCTTCCCACCAGCTCCCTCTTCCGGCTTCCACTCTGGGCTCATTGCATGTTCATGGTAATGTCAAGAGAGTACAGGACTTTGGGGATGCTGTTTGGTTACTCAAATCTTCCTTCTAGAATATAAATAGGGCTATTTTAGGACTTCCCCAGAACTTTCTTCAGGGCTGCATTTATTATTTCTTTGGGAGAGAAACGTCGTAGCTCTTTCTGTAAGAAACTGCAGTGAACCATCTTAGTCTTTGTCTGAAGATGTCTCCGTATCTCCATCGTTTTTTCCCCCTCTGTTACAACCATGATTTTATTAGTACTTGTTTGCTTGATCAGTATGCAAATATCACAAATCAATGCTGGTATTAAAAAGTCTAGGCAATGTAACTGCAAGGCTTTGCTTAAGAGTTACTTAGCCAGGGGTGCCTGGGTGGCTCAGTCAGTTAAGGGTCTGACTCTTGGTTTCGGCTCCCGTCTCGATCTCGGGGTTGTGGGATTGAGCCCCGTGTCGGGCACTGCACTCAGTGGGGGGTCGGCTCAAGATTCTCTCTCCATCTCCCTTTGTCCCTGCCCCCCTGCACTAAATAAATAAAATCTTTTTTTTTAATAAATAAAATCTTAAAAGAAAAAGTTACTTAGCCAGTGTTCTAGCTTAAAATTTGGAGACATTTTATCCACAAGCAGAGGACACCAGAACTCGGAATTCTCAAATACTTCTAGCTCTCAAGCCTTTTACGAGCAATGTCCTGATTATACAGGATGTGACACCTTACACATTATATCCACGGGCCATTAACGTGTTTGGGGAAATTCTGGACCTTCCTTCCCTACCAGGATCTTGCCACAGAAAGAGTGCAACTCTGATAAGGAAATAAAAGAACATGTGGAAGACACAGAGACAATGCTAGTAGGGGGAAAAAAAAACCCTACCAATATGAAAGAAGGGTCATTTAAAATGACTCTGTCATTTGGGCTATGTGTATCTTAGAGAACTTTTTATAATGTTCTTCACAGTCTGTGGAATGTTAAGTTTACATCAAACAAACTTTTCTTAATCCAACATTCCATTAATTTCTGGTTTAACTAGCACATGATTTTATCTCTTAAGTCATTTGTATTTAAAGTTGTATTAAAATGTGGGATATGGTAGGATGCCATGCTTCTTGATTTATTTTTTTTAGAAGATTTTATTTATTTATTTGACAGATAGAGAGCACAAGTAAGCAGAGCAGCAGGGAGAAGCAGAGAGCTAAGCAGGGAGCCTGATGCGGGGCTCGATCCCAGGACCTGGATTATGACCTGAGCTGAAGGCAGCCACTTAACCAACTGAGCCACCCAGGTGCCCCGCTTCTTTAAAAATACATTTCCAGAATTACAGAAAACTTGGGTTTCCAAAATGATTGATGAAACTGTTTCTTAGAATTGTAGGAGAAAGAGTATGTAAGAACCACCACTGAGACTGGTCTAAGACTATCTTAGACTATCTCCCACTGAATTTGGGCCTGAAATAGCCTCAACTTTAGATTCTGGTTCTGCTGCTGAATCTTTAGTTTCTGCTCACTGATCCTCCTCTGCCCATTTTGTTGAGAGTTTTTTGGTCAGAAGATTTATCCTTTCCGATAACCTTTTTTTTTTTTAAAGTAGGCTCCATGCCCAGTGCAGAGCCCAACACAGGGCTCAAACTCAGAACCCTGAGATCAAGACTTGAGCTGAGATCAAGAGTCAGATACTTAGCCAACTGAGCCACCCAGGTGCCCCTATATTTCGTGTTTTTCAAGGCCATATTACAGGACTATTTGTTGATCTTCTTGGGGTTTTTCTTTAGTGCCCATTCAGCAGAATTGATTTTCCTTCTAGTCATCTTGGCTGCAAGCAGTGACCATGGACACAGTGAGGCAGGGCAGTGCCAGGTGCCTGTTAAAGAGAACCTTACAGTATCCGGCAACCTCCCCCTCCTGCTCCCTGAGCTGCTGGGATACCAACTGGAGGGAGACTAGCAGCTGGAACAGGATTAGGATCCTGCTTCCTTCTCACCACACTGTTGGCTCTTTTTGTTTTTTAAAAAATATTTTCTTTATTTATTTGAGAGAGAGGGCGTACAAGAGGAGGAACAGAGGGAGAGGGACAAGCAGACTCCATGCTGAGCACAGAGCCCAAAGCAGGGCTCGATCCTACAACCCTGAGATCTTGACCAAAGTCGGATGACGCTTAAGTGCTTAATCGACAGAGCCACCCAGGTACCCTGGGCTCTTTTTCTTCAGCGCTTTTAAGCTATTATGTTGTCTTCAGGCACTTCTTTCATCTAGTTGTCAATCCCTTATGGATAATCTACCTTTCTCTCCGATAGTTTTTTTCTTTTCTTTTCATGTGGTGTACTATGTGCACTAGGGGATTTATTTTATTGTTTTTGGAACTTGTTTTATCTTTCACTGTAATTTGGGGAAATTCTCGGCCATTATCTCTGATTATCGCCTTTGACTTCTTTATTCTCTCTTTTTCAACTCCTGTTAAGTGTATTGTGGAATATCTCATTTTGCTTTCTGTTTTATTTAATGACTCTTTCATATTTCTTGTCTGTTTTTCTTTCTGTTTTCACTCTGAGTGATTTCCTCATGTTCATCTTCTATTCACAAGTGCTCTCTTTGGTTGTGTCTAATCTACTCTTTGATTTCTAGAATATCTATTTGGTTCTTTTTAAAACTCACTCGCTCTTTACCTGTAATGTCTTTTCTGTGCTGTATGGTTTCTAGTCCATCTTGTTGAATATTTTAATTTATTTTTTTAAATTTTATTTATTTTTAAGATTTTATTTTTGAGCAACCTCCACACCCAGCATGGGGTTTGAACTCACAACCCCGAGATCAAGAGTCACACGTTACACTAACTGAGCCGGCCAGGTTACCCTTGAACAATATAGTTCTGGGGTACTTCATTCTCTGTTAGCATTTGATTTTCTCTGTATCTTTTGTCATTTTTGTCTGTGAGATAATCTTTGGTGGAGATTGTATTCTGTGGGGTCCTGCAGGTGCCCTGTATTATGGCAGTATCCCTTGGGACAGTTACATGGTTGTCTCTGCTAGGTCCTACAGGGTTCATTGGTTCCAAGTCAAGTTTTATGTGATTTTCCAGGGCAGTGCTTCCATATTGCATAAATAGTAGGGGAACTTGTCACATACATGTAGCACTGGCCAGATATTCTGGCTTCTTGCTGGTCTCCCCACCAAGGGTATGGGGCTTCCAGCTTTGTCTAGGAATTCAGTTCCAGATCTTTGGTGCACACACACTCAGTGGTCTCAGCTTTGGCCCCTTGTAGCATATACCTGGTTTGTTGATCCTATAGTATGTGTGTTCAGATCCCATACGCTACAGTAGCTTTTTGGTACCTGGAGATGCTTTCGTGTTCATCTACATGTTAATAATAGTTTTAATTTTTTTTCCCCCTAGAGGTGCCTGGGTGGCTCATTTGGTAAATTACCCAACTTTTGATTGAGTTCAGGTTTTGATCTCAGGGTTATGAGTTCAAGCCCCACATTGGGCTCAATGAAAAATATGTTTTTTCCTCTAGCATGTCTACATGTTATGTGGGAGAGATCTTATGTATGATAATTCCAGGCTGCTCTCTTTACCCAAGTGTTAGTTCCCTACTATTCATCTTCTACAAAGCAGCCAGAGAGATCTTTAAAAAAAAAAAATCAGGGGTGCCTGGCTGACTCAGTCATTGGAGATGGTGACTCTTGGTCTTAGGGTTGTGAGTTCAAGTCCCAAAGTTGGTTGTAGAGATTACTTAAAAAAGAATAAAATCTTAATAAATAAATGAAATAGGGATGCCTGGGTAGCACAGTTGGTTAAGTGTCTGACTCTTGGTTTCAGCTCAGGTCGTGATCTTAGGATCATGAGATCAAGCCCCACATGGGGCTCTGTGGTCAGCTTGGAGTCTGCTTCAGATTCTCCCCCTCCTTCGGCCCCTCCCAACTCCCACACCCATGCTTGCGTGCACACTTCTCTCTCTCAAATAAATAAATCTTGAAAAATAAAATAAATTTTAAAAACCTAAATCTGATTATTTCACCTGCTTAAAACCTTCCAGTGGCTTCCTGATTGCTTAGAATAAAACCTACCTTTAGTAAGTGAACCGGAACATCATCTACATGCTATCCCTGATGCCCTCACCAGCCTCATACGGGCCTACAGCCCTTTGGTCTTTCTGCCTGTCTTGCTCCTGTCTTAGAAACTTTGCATCTGGGGCGCCTGGGTGGCTCAGTGGGTTAAAGCCTCTGCCTTCGGCTCAGGTCGTGATCCCAGCGCCCTGGGATTGAGCCCTGCATCGGGCTCTCTGCTCAGTGGGGAGCCTGCTTCCCTTCCTCTCTCTCTCTGCCTGCCTCTCTGCCTACTTGTGATCTGTCTGTCAAATGAGTAAATAAAATCTTAAAAAAAAAAAAAAAGAAAAGAAACTTTGCATCTGCCATATGCTCTCTGCCCAATTGCTGCCACTTTTTAAAGGGGCTTCTTCTGACACCTGTCCCCCAAAGGCTAAGGTACACCCCAACTCTCTATCGTATCTTTGTGTCTTCTTCATATCACGAATCACTGGGTAGGATCATCTGGTCATTTTTTGGAAGGGGGGGGTTATATTATGTGTCTCCCTCCCCTGCCAAGGCTGGAGTGGGGCTCCATGAGCAACAGAAGAATCTGTCTTCTTCTTTTTTTTTTTTTTAAGATTTTATTTATTTATTTTTCAGAGAGAGTGAGCACAGACAGACAGAGTGGCAGGCAGAGGCAGAGAGAGAAGCAGGCTCCCTGCCGAGCAAGGAGCCCGATGCGGGACTCGATCCCAGGACGCTGGGATCATGACCTGAGCCAAAGGCAGCCGCTTAACCAACTGAGCCACCCAGGCGTCCCAAGAATCTGTCTTCTTTACTGTTGACCCTCAGCCTCCCTCACGGTGCAGTGGGACAGAAATTAACCAAGAGTTTCTCCTTTGTAGATTAGATCACTCAAACCTCTACCACCTCTCCAGAATTCCTACCCACAAGGTCAGGAAAGAACCCTCTGGAGGCAGAGTCCAAGATTCATGTTCAGTTCTGGCCAGAGGGCTGATTCCCTGTGTGATCTTGGGCGAGTCACGTCGCTCGTCCCAGTCTCCACTTCCTCACCCCTGACATGAGGGCAGCCATGCTTGGTCGAGTTTCAGTGAGAACGTGATATGCGTGATCTCCTGGCCTCGGGGGAGGCGGGGCAGCAGTCCCTCTCAGTTAGGAGTGAAAGTATTCACGTCTCCGCGAGAGAGTAGACAGGTGCTCCCTACCAGCATCGTGGAGCCCTATGAGACTTTGTTCCCATGTCCTAAGCTCCTCCTCACTGGTTTTCTCCACATGTTCTTTCACCTCTGCTGTGGCTGTATTTTGAGTGACTGTATGGGTGGTAAGCTCCACATCACCCCACTAACAAATATATTTTTGGGGACTTGCCCTAAATGCCAGATCTGGCACTGCCCCTTGAGGGCAGGGGTCCTGTTGTCCTCTCTGGCATGTTCTCCACAGTTCTCTGTCAGGGTTCTGAATCCGTGAGTTAGTTGACATGCCCACCTGGCAACAGACGTGCCGTGAAAGGGATCATAGTTCAGCGCATCAAGTTTCCTTGGTGCCTGCAGTGCCGGGTGCCAGGAATCAGTGACGAATCAGACTTGACCGCTGAGTTCAAGTTCCTCCAAGACCCCAGTGGGCTGAACGGTCACTGCAGTCCACTGACCACAGAAGCCGAAGATGCCGACGTGGGTGGGAAGAGCCCAGGAAGGCAGGATGAAAGTCCTCAAGTTGCTTATTCAAGAGCTTATGGCCATGCTGCGGCTTGCAGTGATTCTAAACCTGATGGCCACGGGCAAAAGGGGAGAAAGTCAGTGCAGACCAGAGCAGCCAGAAGGCCTCAGAGGACCGAGGGGTGGAGCCAAGGGGAAGGGAAGGGAAAAGTGTGAGTGAACAGAGGGTACAGCACACACAGAGGCCACAGACTGGCGTCCTGGAGACGGGATTCTTTCCTGGGCTTGTTTTGTTTGGCTCACAGTGTTTTTTAAAAAATTCAAACTTGATGTCTTTATATGGAGAACACACTCTCCTGCCTCCATGGTCCTCATCACTCTGAATTTTCAGCCCCAACCTTCCGAAATACATTTATGGAACCAGCCCAGACCCCTGCCCTCACCACTGAAAACCCAGGAGAATCAATGGAAAAGAGAATTAACAGGCAAGGTCAACAACAGGAATACAAGTGCTGGGAGCAAGACATGTAAAAATCAATTGTGTATTTTCTTACGTAACAGCAGCCAGCTTGAAAGGACCTTAGAAAACAGATCCTGTTCACCAAAACAGCAAGATCATTAACACAGCTTTATACAAATCTGAACTCCCCAGGCATTCATTCACCTTGCAAATCATATTTATTGAGTGTCTGCATGCATTTTATTTTGAAGTTTTAAAAAATATATGTAATTTTTAAATAGGCAAAATGCAAAAAAGATTTTTTTAATTAAAAAAGAATTTTTATTTTTTAATTCTTTAAAATATTTTATTTATTTATTTGACAGACAGAGATCACAAGTAGGCAGAGAAGCAGGCAGAGAGAGAGGAGGAAGCAGGCTCCCCGCTGAGCAGAGAGCCTGATGCGGGGCTCGATCCGAGGACCCTGGGATCATGACCTGAGCCGAAGGCAGAGGCTTTAACCCACTGAGCTACCCAGGCGCCGCTAAAAAAGAATTTTTTTAAAGGAAAAAAAAAGGTGAAAAGATCCCTCCCACCTTTGGTCGTTAGCTGCCTCATTCCTGTTCATCTCCAAGAGAGAACTACTCATTTACTAATTTCTTGTTGAGTCTCCAAATATTTTCATGTACGAGCAAACATGAATATCCTGAAATATGAGCCTCTTCCCCATTTTTTCTACAAATGATAGCTCAGAATCCTGCTTTTCACTTAACCAACTATCTGGGCAGTCATTTTATGCCAGCATATAAAAGGCATCCTCGTTCCTTTTTACGGCTGGATAGTAAAAAAATATTTTTCAGATAAAACTGTGGGCTCCAGAGTAAAGTTGCCTGGGTTGGAACCTGCTATGATTTTGTACTAATGATCTCGGTGTGCCTCAGGTTTTAATGTAGAAGTGGAAATAATAGGTACCATTACAAGAATTTGGTGAGATGATGCTTATAAAAGTGTTTAGAACAGTTGCCGATTCTCTTTATAACAATGAGGGGTAAGGAGCAGCTTGGGGGGTATTTTAGATAGAAAATCATAAAGTTTACTAAGAGCTCTAAAGCAGATGAATGAGTGGATAGACACACTTTGTTTCTGGATGGCAGCTATGGAATTTATAGAAATGTCAGCTCTTCCCAGTGTCATTTATAGTTCTCCCATGTACAGTGGAAACCCTGGTAGAGGATTTGTTTGGGGACTCAGGTTTTCCTAAGGTTTATCTGGAAGGACAAACGAGAGTCGCTTTAAAACTTTGCCAAAGATTGTGTCGAGGAGAAGCTTCCCCTGCTAAAGATTCAAGCACGTTTTAATGATTAAAACTGATGTAATTAATGGCTTAAGCATAAACAGATCAGTAGAATAGAATTAATAGCCCAGAAACATATTTTTATTGGCATGTAAATTAACTGTATGACAGAGGGGACCTTGCAAGTTAATGGGGATGGAAAGATCTTTTGATAAATTAGGCAGGGTTAGGCATCTGGTTAGCTGTTCGTGGGGGAGAGTCTCACCTCAGGCTGTATGCCTAGATAAATTCTAGATGGATTAATACGTAAATTTGAGGCACACCTGGGTGGCTCAGTGGGTTAAGCGACTACCTTAAGCTCAGGTAATTCCATCCCAGGGTTTTGGAATTGCATCCTATGTTGGGTTCCCTGCTCAGAGGGGAGCCTGCTTCTCCCCTCTGCCTGCTGTTCCCCCTGCTTGTGCTCTGTCTTTCTGATAAATAAATAAATAAAAATGTTTTTAAAAGCCCTTGAAGAATATAGGAGGAAGCCTTTTGGGGAAGAGGAGGGCCTCTGAGTTTTAAAGCAGGCAAAAATATCACAGTGAAGGAAACATTGACTTTCCTGATCACGAAAAGTTAAGGGCTCTGTGTTAGTTTTCTAGGGCTGTTGTAATAAAGTACCCTTAACTGGGTGGTTTGAAACAGCAGAAATGTATCATCTCACTTTTCTGGAGGCCAGAATGGCAAGCTGGAGCTGTTGCCAGAGCCAGGCTCCCTCTGAAACCTATAGGGAAGAATTGTTCCTTGCTCCTTCCAGTGTCCGGTGTTTGCTGGTAGACCTTGGTGTTCCTTGGCTTGTGCGTGCATTATTCCCATCTCTGTACCCGTTTTCACCTGGGGTTCTCCCTGTGTGTTGTTCTGTCTCTCTCTTCTCTCTCTCTTTTTTTAAAAATTTATTTATTTGAGAGAGAGCACCTGCCCTCCAGTGGGGGGAGGGACAGAGTGAAGAATCTTAAGCAGACTCCCTACTGAGCATGGAGCCAGATTGGGGGGGGCTCCATCCCAGGACCCCACAATCACGATCTGAGCCGAAATCAAGAGTTGGCCACGTATCTGGCTAAGCCATCCAGGAGCCCCATGTCTCTCTTCTTATAAGGACACTGGTCATATGGAATTAAGGTCCCACCCTATGCCAGTGGGACCACATCTCAACTTAACTGATATCTGCAGCAATCTTTTTTCAAAGTAACTGGGGGTTAGGACTTGAGCATATCCTTGGGAGGGGACATATTTCAATCTTTAACGGGTTTCACATGTCCCAGTACAATAAAAGACTTCATCTAAAGTAGCAGATTGGTTACACGCACACCTCTCCCAAGATTGGCTACAATAACAGTAAAGAAGAATGAGAAAAACCTACAAGAATGAAGAATGGAGTGGGATCATTATCAAGTGAGATGTTTCAGTACATTTTGGAAAGAGTTAAAGAGGGTACTAACACTGCGCTGGGCCCAGACGAGCCTGAGTTTGGAAGCATTGTGGTGGGGGGAGGTGTAGGGGAGGGCTGAAATCAGGTGGAAAGGGTATCTCTGTAAGAACTGGTCCTCCCACCCCCCTTCTTTCCAGCACAGGCATTTATATGGCAGCTATGGACCAGATTGGAGAAACGGACCCAGATGAATTCCTAACTCAGAGATTCTATGTGGCAGAGGGTGGGGTACCCTGGTGCTGAAAACAAGGGGATTCGTTAGGAACTTACACTCCGTCCAGATGAGCCATGGATATCCACCTCCCAGGCCAGTGATCAGATGTTTTCTAGAGAAACCCAAGGCCTCAGAACAAAGCCCTTCACAATCAGATCTCCGGGAGGCACCATTGTGAGGCTCTCACCCTGCCCCCCTCTCCTGAAAATGAAATTTGCCAGTTGATGAGTTCCACCATTGGAACTTCCACACGGAAGCTAATATAAACAGCTAACCAGGGGTCAGCTGACACATAAGGAAAGGGAAGGCTGCGTGAACAAAAGAACTAAAATAGTCATGAAGAAGCTATCTGTAAGAAACAAAGACAATGCAAGTTCAGAAGAAAACTTCAGAAACTTCCAGATAGTATTCGCATAGAGTTCAAGAAGTCCCTGGACTCCGAATTTCATTCAGAGGTAGAGAAGATAAGGTCAAGGAAATCTCTCACAAAGTAGCAAAGAAGGACAAGGAGTTGAAAAGTACACAGAGCAGACAAGAGACATGGAGCATCCATCCAGAAGGTTCAGTATAAAAATGGAGTTCCAGAAAGAAACAGAGACAACAGAGGTGAGGAAGCCAAAGAAGTTGTACCAGAAACATCTGCAGACCACAGGTACCTAGCACAATAAAAGACAAAAGTCACACCAGGGTGCAACATTGTGAAATTTTATGTCAACAGAGTTCATGAGGGAACTTTACAGTTTCCTGGAGAGGAACAACAGGCACCAGACATAGGAATGGGAATTGGATGGTATTGAACTTTTCAAGAGTGACTCTGGACACTAGGTGTTGTATGCCTTCAGAATTCTGGGGGAAAATGATTTTCTGTGTATTATTTCATACCCAAGTGACTAATGAAGTATGAAAGCAGAACACAGATACTTCCAGATAACCAAGGATGGGAGAAAAAGATACCCCTTTGGTTCCTTTAAAAAAAAAAAAAAGATTTATTTATTTTTTATTTTAGAGAGAGGGGAGAGGAGGTGCATGAATGGGTAGAGGGGCTGGGGGCGGGGAGCAGCACACTCCCTGCCAAGTGGACGGCCAACACAGGGCTTAATCTCAGGACCCTAAGATCACATCCTGAGCCAAAACCCAAGAGCCAGATGCTTAACCGACTGAGTCACCCAGGTGCCCCTCTGTGATTCCTTTTTGTTGGAGGTGCCCTTCAACAGAAGAGAGGTAGAAGACAGCGTGAGGTATAGGAGAAGCGGACCCAGTGCAGGTGAGCGGCCCCAAGGGGCGCCTCCTGGAAACCAATATCTCCTACAGTGGAGTATTTTGGAGAAGTTCAGAACATGTATGTAGGAGGTTATGCAAATAAAGCAACGAAGCAATTATTAACTTCGAGAAAAAAAATGAGACGAGAATGGAAATGTAATCATTCCCCACCTGTTCGTGTGCAGAATGACATTTATACAGTCGTCATTTAAACACTGATTATTTCACTGAAATATTTGTGTATCTGTGTTGAGCAGATGAGGAAGTAGAGATGGTTGGCTATCTAAGGGAACTGTGTCTTAGCTATAATATTAGGAAGTCATTAGGTAGCATTTCAGATTAGTAAGTGAAGAAACAGTGTACGTATAAAAATTAGAAACATCAGGTTTATTACTAACTATTAGACGGGAAAAGAGGTAAAAAGCAAGACTGCCTTTGGGAAGTAGAATTGGAAAGGTAGAGAGGGAAAACAAGTAACTGTGGGTTGTTTATTGGACGCTGTCCTTAGGGGGCGCCGTTGAGCATCTGACAATCGATTTGATTGCAGAATTGTGGAGGGCATGGAGCCTACTTAAAAAAAAAAGGTGTCCTTAGCACTTGATTTTTTTTTTAAATATCCACTTCCCAAACAATTAACTGTTAACCATTTTATTTAAAAATGTGTTTAAAGACATTTATTTTAGAGAGAGAGAACACGTGGGAGCGGTGGGAGGAGCAGGGAGGAGCAGAGAGGAGAGAGAGAATCCTGAAGCAGACTCCCCCTTGAGCATGGAGCCCGACATGGGGCTCGATCCCAGGACCCTGAGACCATGATCTGAGCCGAAATCAAGAGTCGGCCGCTTAACCAACTGAGCCACCCAGGCGCCCTTTCTGTTAATCATTTTCAAGTGTACATTTCAGTGGCATTAAGTACGTTCACAGTATTGTGCAACCGCTGTCTGTCTCTAGTTCCAAGACATGTTCTTCCTCCCCCTCAAAGGAAACCCATGAAGCTGTCACATTCCTGTCTCCTTGCCCCCACCCCCAGCTCCTGGCCACCACCAGTTCAGTGTCTGTCTCTATGAATTTATCTATTTCGGAAGGTCTGTACAATTGGAATTCTGCGGCGTGCAACCTTTTGTGTTGGCTTCTTTCACCTAGCGCCATATTTTTGAGGTACGTCCGTGGTGTAGCATGTGTCACTGTTTCTTCATTCCTTTTCATGGCTGAATCCTGTTCCAGCAGGCGGCCCATACATTCACCAAAGGACATTTGGGTTATTTCCACATTTTGGCCATCGTGCATGGTGATGCCGTGAACATCGGTGTTCAGTTATTTGAGTACCTGTTTTCAGTTATCTGGTATATACCTAGGAGCACAATTGTTGGGTCATACGGTAATGCTGTTTAACTCATTGAGGAATTTCCAAACTGTTTTCCACGGCATCTGTACCGTGGAACGTGGAACTACCGTGTACTTCCATTCCCACCAGCAATGGGCAAGAGTTCTAATTTCTCCTAATCCTTGCCAACACCTCTTACTTTCTTTCTCTGTCTTATTTCTCTCCCTTTCTCTCTCTCCCTCTCTCTCTCTCTTTTTTCATTCTCTCTCTCTTTTCTTTTCTTTTTTCTCTTCTTTTCTTTCTTTTGTATACCCAGCCTGGTGGGCATGAAGTAGTATCTCATTGTGGTTTTTCGTTGTCATTTCCCTAATGACTAATAATGTTTAGTATCTCTTCATACGTGTATTAGCAGTTTGCGTGTTTTCATTAGAGGGATGTTTATTTATGTCCTTTACCTATTTTTTGATTGGATTGTTTTTGTTTTCGTTGCGGAGTTGTAAGAGTTCTTTTTATACTCTGGATCCTAGACTCTGATCAGACATGTGATTTGCGAATATTTCCTCATACTCTGTGGATTGTCTTTTCACTTTCTTGATGGCTTGATTTTTGAGATTACATTCATGTATGGTTTTGATGATCTGTATTAAAAATTTAAAATTAGGGGCGCCTGGGTGGCTCAGTGGGTTAAGCCTCTGCCTTCAGCTCGGGTCATGATCTCAGGGTCCTGGGATCGAGCCCCGCATCATGTGCAGCTCTCTGCTCGGCAGGGAGCCTGCTTCTCCCTCTCTCTGCCTGCTTCTCTGCCTACTTGTGATCTCTTTCTCTCTGTCGAATAGATCAATAAAATCTTTTTTAAAAATTTAAAATTAGTGGAACGCCTGGGTGGCTCAGTTGGTTAAGCAGCTGCCTTCGGCTCAGGTCATGATCCCAGTGTCCTGGGATCGAGTCCCACATCGGGCTCCTTGCTCAGCAGGGAGCCTGCTTCTCCCTCTGCCTCTGCCGGACTCTGTCTGCCTGTGCTCACTCTCTCTGACAAATAAATAAATAAAATCTTTAAAAAAATTTAAAATTAGTAAAAGGATAAAAATCATAGCTATTCTCAAAAAGGAAATATGCTTTTAAAAGTGAGAGGGTAAATATTTTACTATATAAAGGATTTTTAAAAAAAGATTTTATTTATTTATTTGAGAGAGAGAGAAAGCAACTATGAGCAGGGTGGAAGGGCAGAGAGAGAAGCAGAGTCCTTGCTGAACAGGGAGCCCAACATGGGGCTTGATCCCAGGACCCCTAGACTATAACCTGAGCTGAAGGCAGATACTTAACTGACGGAGCCACCCAGGTGCTCCACTATATAAAGAACTTAAACTTCTAAGTAAGATGCTCCCATAGATGACTGGATATGAATAGATGACTCACAAAGGAAGGAAACAATTCATAAACACAAGAAAAACTAGTAAGTAAGAAATACAAAATGATCAAAGAAGATACTCATATGTTTCTTTCCAGTGAGAAAATTGAATCATGTCAGGATGTACAAAATCGGCACTCTTCTGATAAAGAAAGTACAAATTGGCCTGACTTTTTGGAAAGCATTTGGGCACAATGTGTTGAGAATATTATTTATTACTCTTTGACCTACTAATTCAACTTCTAAGAATCTGTCCTAGGAAAAGAACTTGAAATATACAAAATCCTCTTACAAACAAAGATGCTTATCACAGTGTTGAAAAATTGTACACAACTTCCACATTCAACAGGAGGTGGACAAGTAATGTCTTTTTTTTAAAAAGTGAGTTTTCTTTTTTTAATTTATTTAATTGACAGAGGGAGAGAGATCACAAGTAGGCAGAGAGGCAGGCAGAGAGAGAGGGGGAAGCAGGCTCCCGCTGAGCAGAGAGCCCGATGTGGGGCTCGATCCCAGGACCCTGAGATCATGACCTGAGCTAAAGGCAGAGGCTCAACCCATTGAGCCCCCTAGGTGCCCCTGGATGAGTAATTTCTGACACACCCAGTGCTTTAAAAATGCCTAGCACAAAGTAGGCATAAAATAAACAGTAAGTGAAATTCTTAAACTCCAGGGGGAATGTGTCATTTATTTTTTTTTTAAAGATTTTATTTATTTATTTGACAGACAGAGATCACAAGTAGGCAGAGAAGCAGGCAGAGAGAGAGGAAGGGAAGCAGGCTCCCTGCTGATCAGAGAGCCTGATAAGGGGCTCAATCCCAGGACCCTGGGATCATGACCTGAGCTGAAGGCAGAGGCTTTAACCCACTGAGCCACCCAGGCACCCCGGGATGTAACATTTAAATGCTTATCAGGATTATGGTTTAGCCACCAGTGTGGTTTTTGGGTTTTTTTTTAAGATTTTTATGTCTGTTGGTAAAAATAAAGATCAAATGAAAGCATTGGAAAAAGGAAATAAAAATGTTACCTCTGGGAGTGGGATATTAAATAATAAAAAAATATACCATCTCCTTGGGGCATCTGGGTGACTCAGTCAGTTAAGCATCTGCCTTCAGCTCAGGTCATGATCCCTGGGTCCTTGGATTGTGTCCTGCATCGGGCTCCCTGCTCAGTGGGGAGTCTGCTTCTCCCTCTGCCCCCTCCCCCATCTTGTGCATGCACTCTTTCTCTCTCTCAAATAAATAAAATGTTTAAGAAAAAATATATATATATATACACCATTTCCTTAACTCTGCACAGTTATTTAGCCTGTCTCAGCACAGTTTTCCCAGGACCTCATCACCTGGGTGGCAGGGATGATCAGAAAGTGGAGGCCGGGGCACCTGGGTGTTTCAGTTGGTTAAGCGACTGCCTTCAGCTCAGGTCATGATCCTGGAGTCCCAGGGTCAAGTCCCACATCAGGCTTTCTGCTCTTCAGGGAGTCTGCTTCTCCCGCTGACCTCTCTCCTCTCATGCTCTCTCTCTCATTCTCTCTCTCTCAAATAAATAAATAAAAGCTTAAAAAAAAAAAAAGAATGTGGAGGCCCTTTCTTCTGCTAGGGCTTCTGCTAGGGCCCTCCCTGTCCCCTTTGGATTATTTCAGTAAAGCCTCCTGCCTTCACTAGGGCTGCAGCATCTGACTCTTTGCTGGGTATGCTGGGAGATGCGAAATGGACGAAATTGACTCTCAAGCACTTACAGGTACCTGTTTTGCATGAGGGACCAAGGGACAAAATTCAAAGAGCCCTTCACCCCAGGGACTTCACGTTTAAGATTAAAAAAAAAAAAAACCAAAACCCTAATACCCATTAGGGCTCCAAACCATCTTCTGTACATGGTAGCAAAGGGTGCTGCTGTTTCCAAGTTTCCGGATGGCACTGTTGGCACACCTGTCTCAACCCACTCGGTTGGCGTCTCCATACCAGGCCTAGGATGTACCAGTCCTCGCTCTGTTCTCATGGTTTGTGGCAAGGGCTCCTCATGGAAACACAGACACAGTCAACTGAACGTACTCCAAGGACACTGACTGCTGCCATGTGCCAGGGCACAGCCCAAATTTTTATTTATATTATACATCCATATATGTATATGTATACGTACATTCATACATGTATGTGTAGACACCTGTGTAAGTCATTTCCTGTGAGTTGATATTACCTTTATAAAAAAATTTTACTTAAAAAATAAAAAATAAAATTCTGCTCTGCGTTTCTCTTTAGACATTCGCTCTGCTGGTTTGCTCTATAATCTTGCTGGGTTGCGTGCAGGCTGCCCTCGAGGCTCTGCGGAGGCTCTGCGGAGGGAAGACAGGGTTCCTGGGCATGGCCATAGCCTGGAGATGAGCCAGGGGACCTTGGAGAAAAGGAAGGGAGCCTTGAAGAGAGCCTCTGGCCACCTGGAAGCACTTTTACTTGTCACTCAAGTCGGGGAAACCCAGGTGCTATGGGGCTACTCTCTGCTGCTGGCTCTCCAGTGATCTGAAGGTTGCCATTAGAAGCCAGAGCTGGGAGGCCCATGTTGAGCTCCCTCCCACCTGCTGGTGTGGTATGGCTGTCCCCGGGAGGGGAACCAAAGGCCACCCATGGAGGGAGGGAGGGAAGCAGCTGCTGGCGGTGGGCATGGGGCCAGGCCTGGGAGCACCAGGCGGAGGAATCGTGTGGAAGGCCTGACAGGTGGAGCTTTGTGTCCCTGCTGTCCTCATCCGGAGGGGTGGCCAAGCAGATCTCTCCTTAACCCAGCTCCCTCTCATCCGGCCGCACTTGGCTGCCTTCCAGTGACTCAGTCCTCTAGGATCTCTGCGGAGAGCCCCTCCTCCCTGACTCCGGCAGCTACAGCACAGTGGGCTCCCCTTTGGAGCCCGGACTCCCTGGGGCCCCTCAGGCTTGGCGACTCATGATGAGGCTGTGGCCTTTGGTTTCTATGGCTGGGGCGCCAGGGGTGGGGGTGGGGGGTTCTCACTTTCTGATCATAGAAAAATTCTGCAAGGTTCTGCTCTTCCCAAAGGAAGGAAACCCTGGTGCGTTTGCAGACAGCACCTCCCAAGATTTTGACACCATGGGGCATGCACCATGGTGGGTCCAGGGTGCAAGAAAGACCCAAGCTTTGCCCACAGTTTCATGCAGGAGAGAGACCCACCAATAGCTAGCACAAGTGTACCAGCCGAGGTGTGAAGGATGCTCTGGTGCTTGGAAGGAAGCAAGGACTCTTTCTAGGTGGGAAGGATAAGCTTGCAGAGGAGATAACACATCAGCTCTGCCTTGAAGGAGTTGTAGAGTAGAGCGCAGAAGGGAAAAATAGGGAAGAAAACATCCTACAGAAAGCCCCAGAGTCATGAAAGAAGGTCGAGTTGGAAACAGCAGGAGTTTGGGGATATGGGGTGGGAAGGGAGTAAGGACAGGGGGAAGGAAGCTGGGAAGGACAATTGGGCCCAGACTGTGGCCCACTGGATGTAAGCTTGGACCCTCCCTGCACTGCCCCGCTTCGTAAATCTCAAGTGAGTAATATGAGTAAATCAAGTAAATCTCAAGTGGGTAATTCAAATCCTTCAGACTCACTCCCAAAGTCCTTGAATTAGAACGCCCCGTCCCACCCACCGCTGCCCTTGCCTGACCAGCAGAGCAGGAACAGATTAGCAGTAAAGTCCCTCTGGGCAGCAGCAGGCTTGGGACACATTTAGCAAGGAGGTGGGCACATGGCCGGAATAGTTTGCTCCTGTGTGTAAGTTTTATAACAGGAATGTTTTGGAGCGCGCGTGCGTGTGTACGTGTGTGTGCGCGCGCGTCTAGATAACCATATCTGTCTATCTGTCCCTCCTAAGCATTCCAAGGTCAAGCGGTCTGCACGATTAAAACTTACCTCCCGGGAAATAGGAATATCAATTCCCTGTGGGCTATAGTTGACTCCTTTCCTTTCCTTTCTCTGTAAAACGAGGATATTGCCCTAGATAGCTTTCAAACCTTTTAAATTTACTAATTTGATGAGCATTTGTTACTCACTCGCCATGAGCAGGCAGTTTGCCAGCCATCGTGGTCCATATGGTGGGTGGACAAGACGGGACCGCACGCCACTTTCATGTGCCTGGTGGGGACAGATGTCCAGCATATAAGGGACAGGCGTGATGTGGCATAAAGAGCAGGTGCTGTGGGGTGAATGATAGAACCGCTCTGATCCGGGGATGGCAAGCAGGGAGATCCAAGTCAACATCTGAAGGAAGA
Organism: Taxidea taxus jeffersonii; assembly: GCA_003697995.1. NCBI lineage: Eukaryota > Metazoa > Chordata > Mammalia > Carnivora > Mustelidae > Taxidea > Taxidea taxus. The sequence goes on along the minus strand of ML099789.1, from coordinate 40,417 downwards.
GCAGGAATTTGCTAGAAAAAGGAGGCCAAGAAGAGCATTCGGGGAGAGGGTGCAAAAGCCAGATGGTGGAGAAATGCTTTCATTTCAGGAATGGGGGGAGTGCCTGCAGAATGGACAAGGGAGAGATAGAGGGCTTAAGGTAGGGCTGAGGAGACAGGGCTGGTGCACAAGGTCCCAAGAGTGTTATATTTTACCCTATGGATAACCTTAAAAGGGTTCGAGGCAGAGAAATATGATTGCACCTGCACTTCGTAGAGATCCTTCTGGAATACAGCTGCAAGCCCATAAGTATTTGAATGAGGCAGCAGGATGGGCGAAAGGGAGGCCTCATTGTGAAGAATGGGATGGGGGAGGGGGCAAAGTGTCAGGTAGGATGAGTGTGGTGACCATAGGGATGGAGAGAAGTGGATGGGGACATTTGAAAGACCGAGTTGCCAGCACCTAGTGACTGGGGAGATATGAGAAGAAGCCTAGTCAAGGACTGATCTCAGGGTTCTGGCTTTGGCCATGACCATGATGAAGCATGATGATGAAACATGATGGTGTCCTCAGATTGCAGGGATGGTCAGGAATGGATCTGGGACTTGCTGACTCTGAGGTCACTGTGGACATTGCTGAGCAGATCTGGAGGCCAGAGAGACAGGAATTACGTTGGCGTCTGGGTGGTAATTGGAGGCGTGGGGGTGGAGGAGACCACCAAAGGAGAGCGTGCAGAGGGCCAAGGGGATTTGTCTGTCCTGAGGACCCCAACATTTAACACACGGGTCGAGAAGAAGCCAGCCAGGGAGAGGAAAATGGAGAGAGAAGGGAGGGAGATCAGGAAAGTTTGGTGCCACAGAGGCCAAGGGCAGAGAGTTTTGTGGAGGTCCGAGAGCCAAGCCATGGGAAACACGACTGAAAAATACCAGCTTTCGTTCGTTGGGAACTGGAAAGATAATGTGTTCTTTGGATTTTGCAAACGAAGCTTATTGTTGATCTAGCAAGAGCTAGAGGAATTTCATAAAATGAAGACAGTCAATGAAGACATCTTTCAAGAAGTTTGACTTGGAGTGGGCTATAGTTGGAGGGGCATGTCAGGTTGACAAGGGATTTTTTTTTTCTTAAGTTGGTAAACTTTGTTTAAAAGCAGATGGGGTGCCGGAGTGGCTCAGTGGATTAAACGTCAGCCTTCAGCTCAGGTCATGATCTCAGGGTCCTGGGATGGAGCCTGCTTCTCCCTCTCCCTCTGCTCCTCCCCCCTGCTCTCTGCCCCGTGCTCATGAGTACTCTTTCTTTCAAATAAACAAATAAAATTTTTTAAATATTTTAAAAAAAGAAAAAATAAAAGCAAATGGAGATAAACTGATGGAGAATGGTTGAGGTATAGGACTCAGGGTGTTACCAGCTGGGTTCGATCAGAGAAGCAGAACTACATATCATAAGGGATCTATTATAAAGATTTGACCTTGAATAGCTGTGGGAACCCATTACCCTATGTGACGTTGTTGTCTTTGTATCTGTATCTGGCGTTAGACCTTGAAGGCCATGGGGAGGCAGTTGGGAAGGGAAGAGACTTGTGACCCGGAGGGAGCAAGAAAAAGCTGGAACCTTAGCAAGGAGGAACTGGAACTAAGTTCTTCTCTCACTGACTCTATTCCTCTTTGATAATAAAGATGTCATGCAAAGTATGGGTGTTCTTTGTCACAGAGCTCAATATTCCTGGGGCCCAGGAGTTGGAGAAGCGAGAGCTGGGGGAACCGTGGGCCTGGCTGCCGCCCCATGCCAACCAGTTGATACAGCAGACAGGAAACAGTGTATATCTCTACAATGATGCCTGGTGCTTGCACCGACTTCCTGAGCTCAGAGGAGCATGGCTGCTCCTTCATGGCTGCCTTCCAGATCTTGGGCCAAGTATCCCATGATAATTTGGAGCTACACAAGGAAGGGAATTCTGGGAAGTGTAGTCCAGTTTAGTTAAGCTGACAGAATACAGATCCATCTTCGAAGACTACTTCATTTTTCAACAAGTATTTATGAGCAGATTCAGGGCACTGTTTTAGGAGTTAGGGATACAATGTAGTCAGAGTTCAGCTTCTTAGAACTTAGAATCCAACAGGGAAATCAGGCAATAGCAAGTATGTATATGATATCATACCAGATTGTCATAAGTACTCTAAAAGAGAGAGAGATTGTAATGGCTAGTGTTAGCGTGGGGGTTGGGTCTGAAGGTTTTATTAGAGACGGTGTTTGGAAAATCTGTTTGATGAGTACTGTTTAGTCACAGATGGTAAGGAAGTGATGCAGCCAGCCACGCAGAGATCACAGGAAAGAACTTCTCAGGCAAAGGCAAACAGTATGTGCAAAGGCCCTGAGGCACCAACAGCCTTGTTCAGAAATGGCAAGAATGCCAGCTACCCTGGGATAAGAGGTGGGAGGTAAAGTTGGAGACCTAAGCAGTAGCCAGATCACGTAGAATAGCCATCATCTAGTAGCTAGTGGTTCCCGTCAGTTGGAAGGGTTGTCCTCTTTTGAACTTACCTAAACCATCCCCAGTGCTTAAATCCTCCCCGCAGGGACATTTGTTGTTTATTTTAACATCACAGCTGCATGAGGCAATGGATAAAAGTTGGGGTAGACAATAGACTTATAACATAGAGCGTAAAAGGAAAGGCTGAGGAGTAAGATGTCCATCAGGGGGTTTTATTTTATTTATTTTACTTTATTTTTTCCACTGGGAGCTTTTAAAAGCTCTGCTGTTCTGTAATCCATGTACCTGTGTTGGCTTGTGTGCATGTTCGGAAAAGACTTGAAAAGGCAATAATCTCTCACCTCTGACTGACCTTGAAGCTCCATGCAAGCCAGACGTGAATGTCAGGGCAGAGGTAGAAACTGCCTGGCTGAGAGTTGAAGGCATGCCCCAACACGCAAACCAAAGCCCTCAGCAGAAAGGGGGAGATTTACTGGTTCTAGGAGGTTAAGGAAATCTCTGTCTAATCATTAGCTGACCACCCAGTTAACCGAACAAAGGCTTCAGTGATCACTCATGACCTAGAATACAGACTTCACAGAATTAGTTCAGGAAAGTCACAAGCACAACCTTAAGCAGCAATGACAAACCTCATGAAGGAGCAGAGTCTGATTTCTGGAGTTGCTGTATTATATTATTTGAAATGTGCAGTTTTCAACAAAAATTATGAAATATGCAAAGAAACCATAAGAAAATACAATCTTGTAAACATGGGGGAGAAAGCAGTTTTGATAGAAACTGTTCTCAGAGAGGCCCAGACACCAGAATTACTAGACAAATACTTTAGGTCCACTATTTTGTTTTTGTATTTTTAATTTTTTTTAAAGATTTTATTTATTAATTTGACACAGAAAGAGAGATCACAAGTAGGCAGAGTAGCAGGCAGGGGGTGGGGAGCAGGCTCCCCGCCGAGCAGAGAGCCCGATACGGGGTGAGATCCCAGGACCCTGAGATCATGACCTGAGCCGAAGGCAGAGGCTTAACCCACTGAGCCACCCAGGCGCCCCTGTATTTTTAAACTTTTAAAAACTATTTTATTCATTTATTTGAGAGAGAGCATGTGCATGAACGGGGGAGGGGGGACAGAGGGGGAGGGGTAAGCAGGCTCCCCACTGAGCAAGGAGCCCAATGCAGGGCTTGATCCCAGGATTCTGGGATCATGACCCGAGCCGAAGGCAGATGCTCAACTGACTGAGCCACCCAGGTGCCCAGTCCACTACTTTAAATGTGTACAAAGAACTAAAGGAAACCATAACTAAATGAAAGTATGAAAATGGAGTCTCACATAGAGGCAATTGATAGAAATTATAAAAAATAAACAAGAAGAGGGGCACCTGGGTGGCTCAGTGGGTTAAGCCTCTGCCTTCGGCTCAGGTCATGATCTCAGGATCCTGGGATCGAGCCCCGCATCGGGCTCTCTGCTCAGCAGGGAGCCTGCTCCCCCCCTCTCTCTGCCTGCCTCTCTGCCTACTTGTGATCTCTGTCAAATAAATAAATAAAATTAAAAAAAAAAAGAAACACAAAGAAAATGATAGAATTGAAAAGTATAACTCAAACCAAAAAAATTCACTAGCTGGGTTCAACAACCAATTTGTGCAGGCTGAAAAAGGAATCAGCGAACTTAAAGATAGACCAGTTGAGCTATTTGAAGAGATAATGAGTGGAAACATGCCAGTTTTGATGAAAAAAAAAAATACATCTCTACATCCTAGAAAGCCAACAAACTCCAAGTAGGATAAATTCAGAGAGATCCTCACCTAGACACATCATAACCACAGTATCAAAAGCCAAAACCAAAGAGAGAAAGTAGCAAGAGAAAAGTGACTCATGCATAGGGGATCTTCCATACCGATTAACAGTTGATTTCCCACTAAAAAACAAAACTCAAAAAGACAGTGAGGCCAAAAGACAGTGGGAGCACATATTTGAAGTGATAAAAGGAAGGAAAAAATCTGCCAACAAAGAATTCTCTATTTGGTAAAAGTGTCCTTCAAAAATGAAAGAGAAATTAAGATATTCATCATTCTGATAAAAGACATCTACAAAAAACTCACTGCTGACATCCTACTTAATTGTGAAAAGACTGAAAGTTTTCTTCCCTAAGAGCAGGAACAAAAGAAGGATGTCTGCTCTTACCACTTTTATTCAGGATTGTACTGGAGGCTCTTCTGAGAGCAATTAGGCAAGAAAAAGAAATAAAAGGCATCCAGATTGGCAAAGAAGTGACACTATCTCCATTGGTTGATGGCATGATTATATATATATATGATCCACCACCAATAACTATTAAACTAATAAGTGAGCAGAGTACAAGATCAATACTTGAAAAATCAGTTGTAGTTCTATATGCTAGCTATGAAAAATCCAGCAATGAAATCAAGAATACAATTCCATTTACAATATTAAGAATTAATAAAATGCTTAGGAATAAGGTTAACCAAAGATGTGCAAGACTTGCCCACTGAAAACTATAAAACATTGTTAAAAGAAACTCAAGAAGACCTAAATAAAGGAGAGACATCGTATGTTCAAGGGTCAGAAGATAACTAATATTTTTAATAAGGCAATACTCTGCTAATCTACAGATTCAGTGCAATCCCTATTAAAATTTCAGCTGCATTTTTGCAGAAACAGACAAGCTGAGACTAAAATTTACATGGAAATTCAAAGGACCCCAAACGACCAAAATGATTTTGAACAAGAATAAAGTGGGTGGAGCCGTCCTTCCCAATTTCAAAACTTACTGCAAAGCTATAGTAATCAAGATAGTGTGGTCTCGGCATAAGGATAGACATACAGTCAGTAGGATAGAAATGAGCTTTCAGAAGGAAATCCATATATCTGTGGTCACTTCATTTTTGACTAGGGTGCCAAGACCACTCAATGGGGAAGGGAGAGTCTATTCAACAAAATGTGCTGGTCAACAGGAAATCCATAGGCAAAAGATGAAGTTGAACCCCTACCTCACACCATCTATAAAACTGAACTGCAGAAGGATCAAAGACCCAAATGTCAGAGCTAACCTTATAAAACTCTTAGAAGGAAGCGTAGATGTTTTATTTATTTATTTATAAATATTATTTATTTATTTGACAGATCATAAGTAGGCAGAGAGGGAGGAGGAGAGAGAGAGAAGGAAGCAGGCCCCACCGAGCAGAGAGCCCTACATGGGGCTCGATCCCAGGACCCTGGGATCATGACCTGAGCTGAAGGCAGAGGCTTTAACCCACTGAGCCACCCAGGCACCCCAGCATAGATGTTTTAAAGCCATCATTCCCTTGAGCCCAACATTCCCATCAGGGAATATTGGAACCCTTGTACTTTACTGATAGGAATGTAAAATGCTGAATTCCATGGTATTGAATTATATCTCTATTTTTTAAAAAAAGTTATTCAGGCTGCATACAGGGAAAGAGCATAGTTGCCCAAGAGTGGGGACTGGGAGATTGCTGCTCTGTAGTGCAGGAATGAGTTCGTGGTGCTCTAAGGCCCAAGGGGATGATGTCTTTAAAAGCAGGGAAGAGGGTGCCTGGGTGGCTCAGTTGGCTAAGCAACTGCCTTTGGCTCAGGTCATGATCCTGGAGTCTGGGATCGAGTCCCACATCAGGCTCCCTACTCACCAGGGAGTCTGCTTCTCCCACTGACCTCTCTCCTCTCATGCTTTCTCTCTCTCAAATAAATAAATAAATAAATAAATAAATAAATAAATAAAATCTTTTAAAAGCAGGGAAGATCTGGGACAGGACTTATTTGGAGAGACTGGCCTTTGTTGGAAAAGGGGAACCTCCCAACTTTGAGGCAAGATAGAAGAAGGGTTGTGGACACAGGGGTGGCCATTTTAGAAGATTGAGTCTGTCTGTGGGTTTGGTCCAGAAAGGATTATGAGCGATTATGGGCAGAAGATGCCTGGAAGCCTCAAGTGGCTGTGGGCAAGCAGGGAGCATGACCTTGGCTTCTGGGAAGATCAGGGAACTCTGTAACAGAGTATGCAGGGAACCTGGGAAGTGGTCCTCTTGCACTGTCCCCAACACTGAGTTTCGAGTTGGAATATGGGGAAATTTGAGACATGTGTCCCATTATTATGACTCAGTAATACCAACTACAGACTGACTTTAATGGAATGACTGTCTTATGACATCAAAGTGATGGATTAATCAAGAAAACTGGCATTTTATTTTATAATCATGGTTTAATTTTGAACAGGATGTGGGCCAATGCATTGATAAATGGTAGAATTAATAATTCTATGAAAAGAACATGCTTCCCTTGGTTGACAGAATTGCTGGGTCTCACTTGGCATCTGCAGCAACCACATGAAGCAAGTTTTATCATTTTCATGCTCATTTTATATAAAGAGGTGGAGGCTTAGGGAGTTGCCTTCTCCAAAAAGCCGGAACCCAAGACTTGTTAATTTCCTGTTCTTTGCACTATTGCCCCATGACTCAAGCAGGGTCCTTTTTTGTTTATTCAAATGCTCAGGGTATGTTGCCAAGGTGCCGTTCCAGAAAGTCTATTTTTATAGAATGTCTTTGGTACTTGCCCATTCCAGTGGTTATTTTGAATGACATTTTTTCCCCTGTTAATACTAATGTTAATTATAGAAAATCTAGAAAAAGATGTTTTAAAATCACTCAGATAACTCCTGTGAACACTTTTGTGTATTTCTTTCCAGTTTCTACCTATAAATACACAAACACACAAACACACAAACACACACACACACACACACACACACACACACAGGGTTAACCCTTGAACAACACAGGTTTCAAATGCACAGGCTTCCTTGTATGTGGCTTTTTTACAGTCCAGTACTATAAATGTATTTTCTCTTCCTTATGAATTTCTTTTTTTTTTTAAGATTTTATTTTTTCTCTCTTTTTTTTTTAAGATTTTTCTTATTTATTTATTTGACAGACAGAGATCACAAGTAGGCAGAGAGGCAGGCAGAGAGAGAGGAGGAAGCAGGCTCCCTGCTGAGCAGAGAGCCCGATGTAGGGCTGGATCCCAGGACCTGAGATCATGACCTGAGCCGAAGGCAGAGGCTTTAACCCGCCGAGCCACCCAGGCGCCCCAAGATTTTATTTATTAGAGAGAGAGAGAGAGCTCACAAGCAGGGGGAGGTGCAGGGGGGAGAAAGAATCCCGAGCAGACTCCGCGCTGAGCGAAGAGCCTGACGTGGGGCTCAATCCCAGGACCCTGAGATCATGACCTGAGACGAAACCAAGAGGCCCACACTCAACCTATTGAGCCACTTGGGCACACCCCTTGCGGGTCTCTTGATAACACTTGCTTTTCTCTAGCTTACGTTGTTGTAATAATACAGTATATAATACACATGGCGTACAAAACGTGATAACTGACTCTTTTGTTATTGGTAAGGCTTCTGGTCAACAGTGGGCCATCAGCAGTTAAGTTTTAGGGGAGTCAAAAGTTATAGGCAGATTATGGGTGTCTGGGTGGCTCAGTGGGTTAAACCTCTGCCTTCGGCTCAGGTCATGATCTCAGGGTCCTGGGATCCAGCCCTACATCGGGCTCTCTGCTCAGCAGGGAGCCTGCTTCCTCCTCTCTCTCTCTCTGCCTGCCTCTCTGCCTACTTGTTATCTCTCTCTCTCTCTCTCTCTCTGTCAAATAAATAAATAAATAAATAAATAAATAAATAAATAAATAAATTCTTTTAAAAAAAGCTATAGGCAGATTTCAAGGGTGCTGAGGAGTCGGCACCCTTAATGCCCTCGTTGTTCAGGGGTCAGCTGGATTTCTGATTGTTGCTTTACAGATTTGTGCTGCCACTACAAACGGTTTTGTGTCCTGCTTTTTCCTTTAGTCTGATGTTGTGAAAAGTAGCATAGATTAAGGGGTGAAGGTTAGCAAGGTTCTGGAGCCAGAACACAGTGCCCTGTTAGCCATGTGAATGTTAGCCTGTTAGCCCTTGTGAATGCTACTTAACCTTTTTGTACCTTAGCACAAAATATGGTCTCTCCTTCGTACTCTCCTCTGATCACAGGCAGTCTCCAGTATTGGGGTCAGGAACTGCTGTGTGTCTGAAACATACCCACTCTCTCTCCCATTAGGCCAGCGGGGTCCCTGCCTTCAGCCCATCGTCCATCATCCCTGTATCCTCTGATCCCTTGCCCTGTGACTTTCTGCAACATCCACTCCAACCAGTCAGCTCCCCAGAGGCAGCCCCCTCACAGCCTGGTCTTCCCGGGACAGTCTGTGACTCTGCAAGCGTATCATCAATGTGAACTTGCCATGCCGTTCCACTTACTGTGTTTTCCCCGGATGCTGTTCCTGGCAGCTGCATATGGCCCCACCTTCTTTTCCGGTTTGGTTTGGTTTCAGACTGCCATGTGGGGTGGGGAGGGGAAGGAGGCTTTTCAAAGCGCGCTGTGAAGCCTAGAAGCTGTAAAGGGAAGGTTGGTCTGTTTGGCTACGTTAAAGTTAGAAGGGTTAATCCAAGTAAAGACGCCATCAACAAAGTCAAAGGAAGGACATGGCGTCTACGTTCAGCGAGGCCTCCATCGCTGATCACTGCGCCGTGGTCCTTCCGTGGCCTCCCACCTTTCTCAGCTGTGACCGCGGTGGTCCCCTCCTTACTGCAGAGTCACTTTCCGAGGTTCCAGGGCCCTCAGTCAACCGCAGTCAGGGATCAGATGAGCCTCCCTCTTACGTAGCATCAGAAGGGCACAATGCTTACGTCATTGTCTCATTTCATCCCATGACGTAGGCGTCTTAAGGAGGGCGACTGCGGTACAATCAGATATTTGGAGAGAGAGTCACAGTCACATAACTTTTATTACATGCAGTATGCTGGCTATAATTTAGAAATCAGACTTCATCGTAGGTATGTGTGTCTTATAGGGAAGGGCAGCCTGGTTGGGCTTTGGTCTTATCCAAGGTGCCAGGTGGGCCACTGGAGTCTTGGAACATATTCCCCGTGAGTGAGGAGGAACTGCTGTGTTTCAAACCTTCTGTTCCTCAGAGCCCACCCCCACTCCTCCTTACTTGCTTGTCTTCTTCTCCACCCAGAAAACCAAAGTCGTCAGGTACAAGTGCTGCCCACGCCCACACTGGGCCCCGAAATGTGTCTGAACTCAAGCCCACCGGCTCCACCGCTGCAGTTAAAACGGAAGGCATCTCTCCTATCCGAAGCTAACCCCAGCTCCGTGCTTTGACCCCAACCCATCTTGCCTTAGCGGATGGCTGCCCTGTTAATTCCTGAGTCAGAAAACTAGAAGCAGGGGCGCCTGGGTGGCTCAGTGGGTTAAGTGTCCGACTCTTGATTTCGGTTCAGGTTGTGATCTCAGGGTCGTGAGATCGAGCCCTGTGTCAGGCTCCGCACGGGGCATGAAGCCTGCTTAAGATTTTCCCTCTCTTCTCTGCCCCTCCCCTTGTGTGCTCTTTCTCTCTCTCTCTCTCTCTAAAGAAAAAAGAAAACAAGAAGCCAACTGCCCTGCGTCTTCTCTGCTCCTGCCCCCTCCAGTCCATGTCCTGCTGGGTTTCACCCCATCAGGGTACCCCCTGTGTTCTCTCTTTCCTGCCTTCACTGCTCAGGGTCACGGCTCATGGTTTCACCACAGCACCCTCCTGCTTGATGTCTGCCTTCCCCCTGGCTGTCCTTGGCACTGCCCTGTGCGTGGTGGTCAGTGGTGTGTCTAAAACTCAGACCTGCTCATGCCCCAGCTGCTGCAGTTGGGGGGTAAGAGCAGTGTGGGAGGAATCTCCTGGTGAGTGAGGGACAGGCTGATCATGCAGGGCCCTCTCTTCCATGAACCCCATTGCCCAGCTCTCCAGATTCACCTGCCAGCTTTACTGCATTTGGCCTTATGTCCTTGTGACACCAGACTGCCGCCTGCCTACCCCACTTCTTCCAAGAACACGCTTCACCACCCTGGCTACTTCCCGAGTCTTCTCAACACTCAGCTCGGGCATCGTTGCCCCTCTGCCTCCCTGTAGGTGATATCCTGCCCCCCCACCCCACCCCCAGAAATCCTAGCATCCTACACGACCCAAGTGGTTTGCTGAGCAGTCTGGTGGTCTGGCTGCCCCCAGCCCCGGCCCCCAGGAAGCTGGTCGGTGGTTATCCGACTCTGTAGGATGTGGAGCTCCAGCTTTGGGTCACAGCAGCCAATTCTGCGGCAGTGGGAAAGGTCCCCCTTCCTTCCTTTTTCTCCCCCTAAGTAGGCTCCACACCCAGCATGAAGCCCAACATGGGACTTGGACTCAGGACCCGGAGATCGAGACCTGAGCTGAGATCAAGAGTCGGACACTCAGGGCACCTGGGTGGCTCAGTCGGCTAAGCATCTCCCTCTCCCTGTGCCTGCCCCCTCCCCCACTCATGCTCTCTCTCTCTCTCTCTCACGTAAATAAATAAAATCTTAAAAAAAAAAAAGGATCCGTGTATGGTTTGCCTGCCCACCTCGCTATGAGTGCTTTGAGAGCAAGGACGCTGTCTTGGTCTTCACGCGACCCGGCGCATACCTGGCGCGAGCTGTAGAGGAGCCTGGCAGAGCACGGCCGGAGGCGAATGTTTTCTTGGTCACTGTACTGGAACAGATCGGCCTCAGGACAGCTCATGAGATGTCATTAGGGTACGTGTAAACTCCTGGAGCGGCGTCCAGGATAACAGGCATGCATGTGCCGGGTGGCCAGCCGCGGCGTGGCGGCACCTCGTGTGCTAAGGGGGGCGCTCGCTGCAGAAGCCCTCGCGTGGCGTGGCCAGCGTGCTGGGGCTGCTGGACGCTGCTGGGGTCACGCCTCCGAGCTTGTGTCCCGGACCCTGGCCCTGTCGTCCGCATTCTCTCCTGTGTCTTCAGTAATTCCCCTATTTATTTATTTGAGAGAGAGAAAGAGAGAGTGGAGGGTGGGGGGCAGAGGCAGAGGGAGAAGCAGGCTCCCCTCCGAGCAGGGAGCCTGATGCGGGGCTCGATCCCAGGACCCCGGGATCAGGACCTGAGCCAAAGGCAGACACTTAACCGAATGAGGCCCCCAGGCGCCCCTCCTTTGACGCTCTTGAAAGAAGAGTTGATACTCACCACCTCCCCCTCCTCACCAGTCACCCCTTACCATGCACAAACCCTTTCCCCACCTTCCCTTCAGGAACGCCACTCTGTTGCCAATCTTCCTTCCACTCTGTTGCCAATCTTTCTTCCTCTCCCGGGTTCCCCGGGCCTCTCGGAAAAGATGGAGACTCTCCAGCGCCAGCCCCTTCTGCATTGCTGGTTTTCTCCCTGACTTCCTTGGATACACCCCTTTCTCTTCCCCACTCCCCTGACTGTGGCTCACCTCAGCCCTGTTCCCTTGAACCTCATGACCCCATCCCTCCTCAGAGACTTCACGCAAACATCCGTCTCTCCTGCAATGAGCATGTGTAAGTCTTCCCCATCCTTAAACATGGCACCGCCTCCTGGAGATTTTTTCCATCCCCTTAGGAACTCCCTGTGACTTCGCCACCAGCCTCTTCCAAAGACAGGGCCGCCTTCCTGCCTCCCCACTGCCTCCTGTCCCCTGTTGCTCTGTGTCACACAGCCTGATTTAGGCCTGAGTTACCCTGCTGCATCTGCCCCCGCATGGCACCCAAGACCTCACTGGAGCCTTTCCTGCCTTCCCTGCCCCTTCTCTCGTCCTCTGGCACCTCCCTGTCGCATTTAGCCAACTCCTCCTCCTTGTAGGGGCGTCCAGAGTCCCCGTCCCCCCCCCACTGAATTCTGTGCTTTCTTGGGTCCTTGCATGGGCTGCTCCTCCCATTCCACTTGGAGGCTTTCCTCAGGCTCTGTCCTTGGTCGTCTCTCTTTCCCGATACCAATCATAACCAAGGAGGTGGGACAAGGATGCCAAGGGACTTTGAGGTTCTTTGTGCTGGCTTTTGTTGTTGTTTTTTGGTAAATGGCATGAGGGATTCCTCAGGGCACAGCAGAAAGGACTGGGAGGAGATCAACAAACCACATGTTGGTTTTGCTTTTCCTGGACTTGACGCAAACATTCTCTGTCTTCATGGTCTTCTGCTTATCATCTCGACCTGTTGTGCTCCATGCTTTTGACCTCTGTCATGTTTCTGTTATCCATCAAATACAGCATTTTAGATTTTATTTATTTATTTGACCGACAGAGATCACAAGTAGGCAGAGAGGCAGCAGAGAGAGAAGGGGAAGCAGGCTCCCCGCTGAGCAGAGAGCCCGATGCGGGGCTCGATCCCGGGACCCTGGGACCATGACCTGAGTCGAAGGCAGAGGCTTAACCCACTGAGCCACCCAGGCGCCCCCATCGAATATAGCATTTTACCACATACGGTATTTTATGCACTTCCTCAGTCCACTCAGGCCGTCTTAAGATCAGGACTTGGCTCCCTTTACATCCCTGGGAGCACAAAATAGAGATTCTTGCTTATAGTGGGTACTGGTAAGAGCTTCCCCGGGAATGTCAGCTAATGGGACGAGCATGACTTGCCCTTGATCCTTGCTGGTTGCATGACCCTGGGTGCACGGCTTACCTTTCTTCCCCCCTTAATGTTCTGCATTGATTTTATTTTTTAATTTTTAATTTTTTCTTATTAAGTTTAATTCCATTGTAGTTAACATACAGTGTTTTTTTCATTTGTTTGTTTTTGTTTTTTTAGAGAGAGAGAGCACACGCATGTGCATGCAAGTGGAGGGGGCAGAGGGAGAGAGAGAATCTTAAGCAGGTTCCGTACCCAGAGTGGAGCCCAACGCAGGGCTCGCTCTGACAACCCTGGGATCATGACCCGAGCTGAAATCAACAGTCAGTTGCTTAAGCGTCCGAGCCACCCAAGTGCCCCAACGTAGTGTTGTATTAGTTTCAAATGTACAATATAGTGATTCGACGATTTTTTACTTTATTCAGTGCTCATCCTGATTAAGTGTCTTCCTTAACCCCCTGCACTTACTTCACCCATCCCCTCCCCCATGTCCCCTCTGGTACCCATCATTGTGTTCTCTACAGTTAAGAGTCTGTTTCTTGGTCTCTGTCTCTCTCCCTCTCCTTTTCCTTTGCTCATTTGTTTTGTTTCTTAAGTGACACACGAGTGAAGTCATATTTGCATGTGTCTTTCTCCGACTGACTTATTTCACTTAGCATTATGCTCTCTAGCTCTGTCCATGTCGTCGCAAATGGCTAGACGTCATCCCATTTCGTGGTTGAATACCATTCCACTTATCAGTCTTCTTTATCCATCCCTCTCTCAGGGGACACTTGGGCTGCTTCCCTAATTTGGCTATTGGAATAATAGTGCTACAAACATAGAGCTGCATGCATTTTGGATTAGTTTTTGGATTTTGAATTAGTGTTTCTGTATTTGGTGTGGTGGGGGGGATACCCACTAGTGTGACTGCTGGATCGTAGGGTAGTTCTATTTTTAAATTTTTGAGGAACCTCCAAACTGTCTTCCACAGTGGCTACGCCAGTTTGCATTCCCTCCAACAGCCCAAGAGGATTCCTTCCTCTCTCTCCACATCCTTGCCAACACCTGCTGTTTCTTGTGTTGTTGATTTTAGCCATTCTGACAGGTGGGAGGCGATAGCTCATCATGGTTTTGCCTTGCGTTTCCCTGATGCTGAGCGATGCTGAGCATCTTTTCATGTCGCTGTTTGCCATCGGTATGCCTTCTTTGGAGAAATGTCTGATTCATGTTTTCTGCCCATTTCTTAATTGCGTGATTTGTTTTTTGGGTGTTGACATCACTTAGGTTTTTTAAAAAAATTTTATTATCAGGGATGCCTGGGTGGTTCAGTGGGTTAAAGCCTCTGCCTTCAGCTCAGGTCATGATCCCAGGGTCCTGGGATCGAGTCCCACATCGGGCTCTCTGCTCAGCAGGGAGCCTGCTTTCCCCTCTCTCTGCTTCCCTCTCTGCCTACTTGTGATCTCTGTCAAATAAATAAAATCCTTAAAAATTTTTTTATTATCAATGTATAGTTGACATACAATGTCACGTTCATTTCAGCTGTACAAGATAGTGATTGGATAGTTCTATACATTACTCCGCGCTCACCACAAATACAGTCACCATCTGTCACCATATGTTATGACAATACTGTTGACTATTCCCTATGCTGTACTTTTAAATCTCCATGACTTTATTTATTTTATAACTTGAAGTTTGTACCTCTTAATCCCCTTTGCTTATTTGTCCCATCCCCCTATCCTCCCCTTTGGCAACCACCAGTTTGTTCTCTTTATTTGTCTGGTTTTGTTTTGTTTTGTTTTAGATGCCACCTATAAGTGCAGTTGTATGGTGTTTATCTTTCTCTGTTTGACTTATTTCCCTTTGCATTATACCTTCTAGGTCTATCCATGTCGTTAAACAAATGGCAAGATTTCGGTTTTTTTTTAATTTTTTTAAATTTTTTTTAAGATTTTATTTATTTATTAGTTAGAGAGAGAGAGAGAGCGAGCACAGGCAGACAGAGAGGCAGGCAGAGGCAG
>ML099789.1:0-25370 GCA_003697995.1 Taxidea taxus jeffersonii | reverse complement strand
ATTTAAGATTTTATTTATTTATTAGTTAGAGAGAGAGAGAGAGCGAGCACAGGCAGACAGAGAGGCAGGCAGAGGCAGAGGGAGAAGCAGGCTCCCTGCCGAGCAAGGAGCCCGATGTGGGACTCGATCCCAGGACGCTGGGATCATGACCTGAGCCAAAGGCAGCCGCTTAACCAACTGAGCCACCCAGGCGTCCCTTCATTTTTTTTTTTTTAATAGCTGAGTAACATTGCTTACCTTTCTAATCCCAGTAATCGTGAGGATGAAATATGATAATAGATGTTCAGAGGATGTGGGTCCCCTCCCTTTCTCAGATGGGAAGGAGTGGGCTGGACACCAGTAGGTAAAGACACTGGGACACCCAGTGAGACCCAAACCAAGCATTTTGCAGGCTTTAGGATTTGGGGGGAAACCATTTACAAGACCGCCGTAGTTTGTCATAACACAGTATCCCCATGAATGAGATACAGTTTCAGCCCTGGGACTGGCCAGAGGCAGGAGGCACCAGAATGACCCACAGCAGCGTGTGAGGACATGTGGGTAATGCTTGATATGTACCC
Source organism: Taxidea taxus jeffersonii (assembly GCA_003697995.1). Classification (NCBI taxonomy): domain Eukaryota; kingdom Metazoa; phylum Chordata; class Mammalia; order Carnivora; family Mustelidae; genus Taxidea; species Taxidea taxus. The sequence continues at coordinate 24,810 of ML099789.1, read as the reverse complement.
AGCTGTAAGTGACTAGCCGGTCACTAGAATATTACTGCACTTGGTATGGCCCCTTTGACCCTCCCACTGTCCTGCCTTAGCTTACGTTCCTGCTCCCTTTTTTTTTTTTTTTTTTTTAAGTAGACTCCACATCCAATGTGGAACCCAGTGTGGGGTTTGAACTCAGGACCATGAGATCAAGACCTGAACTGAAATCAGAAGTCGGACACTCAACCGGCTGAGCCCCTCGGATACCTCTCCTGATCCTTTTTATAGGGTTTCTCCCTGCCTCCTCCCCTCCCTCGGCCCCGTCTCCGTGCATGAATACCAGTACCCCAACCCCACTGTTCTCTTTCTCACTTTTCCTCCCTCAGAGTTAGCTGCTGGGACAGGACATTCTGGGCATCATACAAAGTGGCCCTGGAGCTGAGCAGCTGTGTTTCCCACAGCAGAAGCCTTTGAAAGTGAAGCCAGTGAGCAAATCCATTTGAAGTTATCAAGGGGTTTGGGGTTCTTCCCTCTCTCTTTCTTTTTCTCCTTCTCTCTTCCTCTCTCCCCCACTTCTTTCTTTTTTTCTTTTCAAGTAGGCTTCATGCCCACCAAGCATGGAGCCCAGCATGGGGCTTGAACTCATGACCCTGAGATAGAGACCTGAGCTGAAATCATGAGTTGAACACTTCCCTGGCTGAGCCACCCAGGCGCCCCAGTATTTTATTTTTAGGTAATCTCTATACCCAACATGGGGCTCGAACTCACAACCTTGAGATCAAGAGTTGCATGTTCTTCTGACTGAGCCAGCCAGGCGCTCCTCTTTACTTCTTTCTTCCTTCCTTCCTTCACCTATTTCTTTCTCTCTCTCTGTTTCTTTCTTTCTTCCTTTTCTTGAGATTTTTCTGTCAGCATTTTTGGATCCACATCATTCTTTTTAACAACTGCACTGTATTCCTCAGAACTAAAATGCCCTAGTTTGTTTCCACTTTCTGCTGCTGTGGGAACATTTGCATTGGTTTTGCTTTCTCCTTAGGAATGATGCTTCCGAGAATGCCCCTGAACGTGGCTCATGGGAGCATTTCTCCCGGGGAGATGTCCAGTGGCTAGAGGATATGTGCATTTATGGATACTCGAAATTGTATTAGATCCTGCCAGATTGTCCAGTTCAAAGACTTGACTGCCACAGGGAAAATGTTTTCCTTGATGGGGCCATCATTTTGTATTTTGCAGGAGAAGGGCTTCTCCGTGCTAGAGTTAGAGACAGACTTTTCTGTATTTTTTTTTCTAAGCTTGTCATTTTGCTTTTTTACTTTGGGCTCCCCCCACCGCACCCCTACCCAGGTGAGACGTCTTTCCGTTGTGTTGATACCCCCTGAGAAGTCTTTGTTTTCAGACCGGCTGTTCTGTTTCCCTGACCTGTATGTCTACTCCCGTGCTACTGCTCTCGTGTTTTGCGTGTGCTTGTGCTTTTTATTTTCCCCCCAAATTGTGGTAAAATAAATATGAGTAAACTCTGCCATTTTAGGCATTTTGAAGTGCACAATCCAGGGACACTGGATCGCATGTGTGATTACATGGATTACACCTACAGGATCACTGCTGGTTCCACAAGTTTCCATCAGCCCAAGCAGAAACTCTGTGCCAGTCACTCAGTGGTTCCTTCTCACCCTCTAAGCCCCACCCCCTGGTGGCATCCAGCCTGCTTCCAACCTTGCAAATTTCCACATTCTAGGTACTTCCTGTACTGGAACCCATGCGACAGTTGTCCTTTTGTGCCTTGCTTCACTTACCATAGTGTTTTCGAGATTCATCCACATTGAATCACGTATCAGAACATCATTTCCTTGTATGGCTGAATTCCGTTCCATCCTACGGTCCGTGTTTGGCTCATCCACTTGTCTGTCGGTGGACACTTGGGTTGGCTCCAGCTTTTGGCTGTTGTGAATAATGCTACGGTGAACGTGGGCATGCAAGCACCTGTCCAAGTCCCCGTTTTCAGTCCTCTTGGGTGTAAAATGAGGTGTGGAACTCTGGCTCCTAGGGCAATTTATGTTGAACTTTTGGAGGGGCCACTAAGCTCTTTTCCGCAGTGGCCCCAGAGGAGAGAGTCCATCTCCTTTACTGCTGTTAGAAAGAGCAGCCCCCTGGGCGCCTGGGTGGCTCAGTTGGTTAAGCGACTGCCTTCAGCTCAGGTCACTGATCCCCGAGTCCCAGGATCGAGTCCCGCATCGGGCTCCCAGCTCCATGGGGAGTCTGCTTCTCCACGCTCTCTCTCAAATAAATAAATAAAATCTTTAGGGAAGAAAAAGAAAGAGCAGCCCCAAGATCTGCTCTTACCCCAGTTTTGAATTCACCACCCCCAACGCCGTCATGTTCTCGCTGTCCTGGAGCTCAGCAGAACCTGCCACATGGTGGAGGTTGGCATGGTTGGGTGAGTGGCTGGACAAATGGACCGGTGACCACTGGAAGACTGAGCTTTTCCCTGACTGTGTAACAGGATAGGAAGAAGCAGTGTGTTGCTGTGGAAAGAGCCTGCAGCCATATTTGGTGAACAGCCCTGAGGAGAGACATGAGTTCTGTTTCTTAGATGAGCCCTTCATTTTTCTCTGTCCCGTTCAGCTCATCTGCAAAAGGTGATTACACTCCTAGCGCAGAGTGCTGACATCTGAAATATGGACGTGAAAGCTCTTTGGTCGAGCCAAAGGTACCCCACCCCGCATTAGGGATTGCAGTCCCCTGAGAGCCCCAGGACTCAGATTAGCGCCAGGCACATGGGTGAAATGATTTCTTACACCAGTCATTCCCAAGTTCAGCCACTTGTACTTGAGTGTCTGCCCTATGCCAGGCACGGTTCCGGAGGCCGGGATTTAGCTCGAACAAGAGACGAGAAAGCCGTGGCCTTATCAGTCGTCATGGTCCAGGAACGAGTCCCAAGAGCCCTAACTCCCCATTCTTTTTGGCACTGACTCTAGACTTTTTAAAACTACAGCAAGAAATTCTGCTGGAGACCTTGTTTTTAAGGCGGTGTCTCCAGCTTTGAGGAGAAAAGTGGATTTCTAAGTGAAGAACGAAGAATGGGCCGGGTGTTTGGCAAGTCAAATAGCTCGAAACTTCATGAGGGGAACTGTTTTGGGGGGTTCTGGGTGACGGGAGGAGAAAGAAGATTCTAGATATTTCCACCCCCAATACTGGTGCTCCCCGTGGTGCCCCTGTGGCCTCCATGCCTCTTCTTATAGGGGCTCGCAGCAGGGGAGACTGTCCCCAGGCTCTGTGCAACACCAGATCTAACTGGGAACAATGCCAGGTGACGCCTTGTCCCCACTTCGTCCCCACAGGGAGAGAAAAATCTGCTTATCTGCTGTAGGAACTGGGCCCTGCTCCCCAGGACCTCCAAGGTGGCCCAAGAGCTCATGGTCACAGAGCACACGTCCTGGGCACTGAAATCAATCATCCCAGTTAATCTGTCCACAAGCCTTGGTCATCTCTGGAAGACAGGCTCAGAGAGGGAAAGGTCCTCATCTGGGTCACACAGCTGTGCGTGGTCAAGCCACAATCCTTGCTCTTGTCAGGAGGCTAGTGGAACCAGATCCTAGGGGGCGGGCAAGGAGAGAAACAGCAAGGTTGATGGGGTGGGAACTGGCAAGAGACCCTGTGAAACAGAACCTGTTAGATCCGTATGGACAGGTTTATTTTTTGTTAATAAACTTGGCAATAAAGGGAACTTTTTGCAGCCCAGAAAATGTCATGGGCATTCGTAGCTTACTAACTAATGTCTCATGTTATTTTTCATTTGATCCTTAATGACAAACTCTTGTGAGAGGGATGTTTTTTGTTGTTGTTGTTGTTTTTAAGATTTTATTTATTTGTTAGAGAGAGAGAGAGCGAGCACAGGCAGACAGAGAGGCAGAGGGAGAAGCAGGCTCCCTGCTGAGCAAGGAACCCGATGTGGGACTCGATCCCAGGACACTGGGATCATGACCTGAGCCAAAGGCAGCCGCTTAACCAACTGAGCTACCCAGGTGTCCCGCGAGGGATTTTTTTTTTTTTTTTAAGATTTTATTTGTTTATTTGTCAGAGAGAGAGGGAGAGAGAGCGAACGAGCACAGGCAGACAGAGTGGCAGGCAGAGGCAGAGGGAGAAGCAGGCTCCCCGCCGAGCAAGAGCGGGATGTGGGACTCAATCCCAGGACGCCGGCATCATGACCCGAGCCGAAGGCAGCCGCTTAACCAACTGAGCCACCCATGCGTCCCCCGAGAGGGATGTTTTTATACCCATTTTACAGAGAGAGAAACAGAGGCTCGCAGAGAGTGCGATGCCTCCGGTTGCACTATGAGTGTGGGTGCGGGGGTCTGATGGTTGTGGGAATGGCCTTATCAATCAAGTGCCTCATTTCCGGTGGGGTTCTCAGAACAGAGGTGACCCCAGCCCAGGGGAGGAGCAGAATTCCCCAGCTTCATGAGGTCACGGCTGGTTTTTCCTAAACCTTTATCACTCAAATCACAGATTCTAGTGAATGCAAATGACATAGATGTTATTTAGCATGAAATAACCTTTGCCTCCATACTGTTGCCGTTTATTAAAAGGCTGGTGGTCACCTCTAGTATTTAGCAATGGCAGAATTTTCCCCATGCATATGCTTTAAGAACCTCACCTGAAGTTTTGAAGAGCTGGCCCTGAGCTGGGCTTGGAATGAGACCAGGTTCCTGCCCTCAAAGGGTCAGCCAGCCCAAGGAGTCTCAGCAGAGCTAGAGATGTGCACGAAATGCCGTGGGGAGCCTAACCCTTCACGGGTGTGTGTGTGTGTGTGTCTGCTAGGGAGAGAGAAACAGAAAGGGACGGAGGCAGCCTAGTAGCAGGAAGGGCCAGCTCATGCAAAGGCCCTGTGGCAGGAGCGATGTGGCATGAGGCTGGGGTGAGGCTGAGGTGGGTGGCAGGCCCTTGAGATTCACCCCACCCCCACCTTGAAAGCTATGGGTGGGGAGTTTTAAGGAGGGGGTGGCCTGCCTGTGTTTCTGAATGATCCCTGAGGTAGCTGGCAGGGAGTGTGGGGGAGAGGAGACAGCTCTAAGACTGAGATACCATGACAGAAGCGTACCCTAGTCCTGAAGTCCCTGCTGGGGCCTGCTGGGTGCTCAGCCTTAGAGGACTCAGAGAAGGAGCAGCCCTTGAAGGAGGCAAGCAGGTGGGAAAGAGTGGGTTTCGCTCTTGAAACCCACGACCCGACCGGGTCCAGGTATACAGGGGCGGCAGGCAGTGAGGGCTGTGGGAATTCTGACTCTGATCCTGGTGCCCCCCGCCCCCGCCCCGCAAGGGTCCTGCTGAGTCTGCTTGGAACACCTTTGTCTGTCACTTCCTGAAAGAATGTGTCCCCAGCCTCCTGCCCCTTCTGCCGCCCACCCCAGCCCCTCCTTGGTGTTCCCTGGACACCTGCAGCCTCTTCTCTACATCATCTTGGAACGATGTGAGGGGTAGGACCTTGACTTTATGTGTCTCAATAGTCACAGCACAGCCTGGTGTCATGCCCGCAGCAGACACTCAGTAAAGGTTTACTGGACGGAACGAGAAGGAAGCGGTCGATAAAGGCTGGGTTAATATAAAGGGGGCGGTGAGGGCAGAACGAGCAGCCCGGGAGGCAGGGGCTGCTGGGGAAGGGGCAGGCGAAGGGCAGCCCATGCAAAGAAGGGTGACAGTTGACAGAGGCAGATTCTAGAAGGGTCTGGATCTGATTTGGGGAGTAACCAGAGAAACAGAACATTATAGGTATAGATATATTGCTTCAGTGTGTGTGTGTGTCACACCCACATATATATATATGGAGAGAGAGAGAGGGTGGGAGGGAGGGGGATGGAGAGAGAGAAGGAAATCCTGATTTATTATAAGAAATTGGCTCATGCTGGCATCTGCAAGCTTAACCTTGCAAGCTGGAGACCCTAGGAAAGGCAGTAGTGTAATTCAGTCTGAGTCTGAGAGCCCGAGAACCAGGGGAGCCAGTGGTGTAAATCCCAGTCCAGGGGGAGAAGACCAGTGTCCCAGCTCAACAGTCAGGCTGAAAAAAAGAACAGGATTCTCCCTTCCTTCCCCTTTGTGTTCTGTTCAGGCCCTCAACATTGGACAATATCCGCCCACATCACAGAGGCCCTTCTTCTTTACTCTGCCCGCCAAGTTAAATGCCAATCTCATCCACAGACACCCCCAGAAATCACGGTTCGTCAGATCTCCGGGTACCCTGTGACCCAGTCAAGGTGAGACCTAGATTAGCTGTCATACGGGGACAGGTCATTCCAGAGTCAGCTAATGGTACCAGGCACCTGCCGGAAGCCACGCTGTGGGGCTCCTGTTCCGTCAGTCCCCAAGCCCCCCAGGAGTGCTTACTGCCCTGTTTGCAGGAGGAGAAACTGAGTCACAGCATCCACATCTAAACAGAGGCAAAACCTCTTGGATGCCCATCCTTGGCAGGCATCAGGCTGTGAATACAGGTTTCTCTCTTTGCCTCTTTCCCACCTCAGGCCTTCTGTGGCTCTTATCTCCGTGCTCTGTCCTACCCCAAGGGTGTGTGTGTGTGTGTACGTATATATGTATATGTATATTTATGTATATTTTTAGAGAGAGAATGAGAGCAAGTGGGAAGGGGGAGAGGGAGAGAGAGAATCTTAAGCAGGTCCCACACTCAGCAGGGAGCCAGATGTGGGGCTGGATCTCAGGACTCTGAGATCATAACCTGAGCCGAAATCATGAGTCAGATGCCTAACTGACTGAGCCACCCAGGTGACCCTGCCCGAGAGTAATGCTAAACGATCACTGTTACCGCCAGTGACAGTTATCATGTGTGGCTCTTTCACAGAAATGATCGCTGACTCTTATGTAACACGGGGTATGCCAGGCAATCTTCTAAGTGTTCCGCGTGCATTGACTACCTTCCTTCTGTAGATGGGGGAAACTGAGGCCCTGAGAGGTTGAGTGACTTGCCCCAGGCCACACCTAGCCAGGGTTCCAAGCCCGTCTCATCTGACTTCCACAGTGACCTGCCCTAGGCCATCTAGCAAGAAAAAGCTGGAGGTTGAACTTGGGGATTCTGATTGAAAAGCCTCTCCTGGGTCAGGCTCCATACTCTGCCTCCAGAATCCTGGGAGATATTTGCCAGGAGAGGGTGTCCTTGCAGACCCTCCCATGCTCCCTCCCACCTGCTCCCAGGTGCCCCCAGCCCCATCCTCCTATGCAAGCATCTGCCTCCTGCCCAATGGTTTTTGTGCAGAGCCCATGTCCTGGCTCTTACAAAGAAATGTGTGGGATGAATAAGCATCTAAAAATAACTCGGGATCAATTTTTTTGGAGGGGGGCGGTGGAGGACTGTGTTTTCCTTTCTCTTCCCTCCTCTCCCTCCCTCTGCCCCCAAGGCCCATAAACTGCTGCTGGTTAACAGCTGAGCCAGGCTGGCTTCCTGTAAGGCTGTAATAACATGGAATTCGCCTGGCTGCCGCCGCCTCCAGCACAGAAGGGCTGGCCCACGGTCACTATAGACATCTCTGGGTTGCTCCCTCCTGCCCTGATCTATGGCTCTGGGACAGGTCTTTGCTCATTAGATAACTGGGCAGAGACAGATTCCTGGACTTGTCCTCCTGGGGAGGGGCAAGCGAGAGAGGCTGACAGCTTCTGGGCTGGCCCATTTGAGGGTGCCTGAAATTGCTGCCTCCAGGCAGGAGCCAGGCAGGCAGGGGCAGAGTGCCCTGGCAGCCCGGGCCTCCTGAGTAGAGGTTTCCAGGCCAGTCTGCTGACTCAGGGACTTGGCTGAGTGGCTCCCATCTGTCTCGGTGTCTTCAGCGGGACCCCTCAACCCTGCCAGCCACCACAGCCTGCCTGGAGACGCTCTAAAAAATCTAGCAGATCTTTGCTGCCCAGCAGCCCACCAGCTAAAAGTGGCATCCTGAGACTGGGCCATTATCTCGCAGGATGGAAGTCAGTTCCGGGCAGTATGCTAGACTTCTCTGCACTGCTCAGCCTGTCCCCTCTCTGGCCAGGCACGAGAGACTCTGCAGGGACTGCAGGAGCCGTCACCCCACCCAGCCTCTGCTGCTGGACTCCCCTGGACCCCACACCGGGTCCTCACCCTGAGCTCGCTCAGTCCTGCTGTAGCTCCTGAGTCTGTGCTTGGCTCTGAGTACACAGTGGCTGTCTGCCTTTCTGCTGCGTGCATGTGAGCCTGTGTTCTAGCTGGGGCTCCCTCTTCCTTCTCTGTGTATCTGCTCAGGGAGATAGCCCCAACTCAGATGGGTCCAGAACATAGTTGGCTTCTTCCCCTCTCCACTCTTGGTCCCCCTGCCACGTGCAGTCAGCCAGCTGTCCTGTCTTCCTGCAGGGGCCATGCCTAACCATCCCCAGCCTCCAGGCTCCCTTCCTGGCTCTGTTCACACAATGCCTTTCTAGAACACCCCCACTTCAGGTGTGGGGAAGTGCCTGTCTGCCAGACAGCAGGGGCCCGGAGCAGCTTGGCACTGCCCGGCCCATCTTGTCCCCCTGCATTGTCTGAGAACTCCGGGGGCCCTTCTGGTTTCATCAGTTTGAAACTGCTGGCTGCCCACTGGCGTGCCAGTGACATGTACCCATTCCTCTGGAGAGAAGCCCCTTTCTGCGATGGCTGAGGCTGTGCAGCAGCTGGAGCCCTAAAGGGAGCCACTGGTAGGCAGGACTAGAAAGAAAATTCTAAATTTTGAGGTCTGTGGGTGATAAAACCTGGACTAAGCCACAGGGCTTCATGTACACTTTGTGTTAGAGTGAGAGGGGGCACCCTGGACCTCTGGCTCTTCTTCCTAGGAGAACCCTGGCCATTTCCCTGCCTGCCCAAGAGGATACATTTCCAGGTGCCTTCTGTGGTGGGTGGCACTCCCAAGCTCCTGAGTGTGTCCCTTGGCCCTGGAGGGGGCCTGATGATTGCAGACCTCTGCCAGTGCTAAGTGACCATTCATTCCTCATCTCATTACTCATTTATGCCGCAGGTCCCCAGCTGGTGCCTGGAGACTACCCTGGAGGAGACACCTCCCAGCCAGTGGAGGGACTCCACTGGCCTTAGTCCTAGAAGGCTGACAGACTGTCCTGACGGGCAGTGGACTGTGATCCGAGCTTTGCCGTGCCCAAGGAGTTTGCCCTGGGAAGGTGGGCCGTGGATAGAGTCAGCAGTAGACGACCTGCTGTGGTCATGTCTGTGGGACCTTGGGAAGTCACCAGCCTCTCTGTGGCTCAGCATCCATGTTGGGGAGGAAAAGACAAGGACAACAAGGCAGAGCATCTGGTATGGTTCCCGGCACATTGCGGGTGAGTTCCATGGTCCTGTGTACCCTGTGATGGGCAGAGCACCACACAGATGCTTCTGAGTTTAATGCAGGCTCAAGCCCGTACTCCCTGAGATCCTGCTTCAGTAATAAAGACTTTACTGAGCGGCTGCTGGGAGGCCAGGCCCTTGCAGGGATCTGGTGGCTCTGTGCCTGCTCAGCACTCCTAATGGGGCTTTATGGAGCTTACCACCCAGGCTCCCGTTTGGGCCACCTTGTGAAGACCAACACAAGGGGTTCCTGGAAAATGCATTTTGTACACTGATTGCAAAAAGCTAGGATTCTGTATAAAATTAGAGGTATGCTCCAAGTGCTCAAGACTTACCAGTGGTTCCAGGTGAAAGGTTTGGGCAGGAACCTATTGAAATGGAAGCTGACCCTGTTTGTGACCTTCAGCATCCCTGGAGGAGGTGGGGATTTGAGTCTCTGCATGGCCATTCACTGTCTTTTCCAGCACTTTCTTAACCCATGGGTCCCCAACTGCATTCTCTCCTGGTCTTTGACTTTGCCTCCTCCCCCTGTGGCTCTGGGATTTTTCCCGGTCGTGCCCTCTAATCTCAGTCATTGCTTACAGCTGCCCACCCAAGTTGAAGTCATGCCCCTTCTACCTGGTGCCTCCCCGTCAGTATTTATTGGAACTATAGTTTCAGAAATTGGGGTACCTGGGACAATGCGAGGTGTCTCTAATACATAGGTCTGTTCTATGTGTTGATGGTGAAATCCGTGCAGGGGAAGTGTTGACACGACTTTAAGGAGTCATTTCTGGGAGCCCCCTTGCCCCACATATACCCACAGTGGAGACACCTGGAACGCAGCAGCACACAGGTGCAGGGAGGGGGACAGGGACTGGGGGCCAAGAGGCAGCAGGCAGGCCCCCCATTTGAATGACAGGTGCCCAGTGCCCTACTCTGGGAATTTAGGGCAAGTCACTTTGGGGAAGGCAGGGGAATTCGCTGTACTCACAGCTGAGTCACAAGGCTTTGGGATGAAGAAAAGCCTGTAAATAAAAACACATACTAATAATTATATAGTTTAAACTGCCCACCCATCCTGGTGAGGGCAGGTATCCCAGGGGCAGGGCAGGGCCAGGTGTTGGGGATGCCCAGGGACGGGGCTACCTGTGGAATTCTCTGCCGGCCTTCAGCCCTGGCTCCGCTTTCGGTTCGCTGTGGCACCCTGGGGAAGCCGCCTGACCTCTCTGAGCCTCCCTCTCTTCCCTGTAAAGTAAGGACAATGGCAGAACACTTTGTATCCAGGGTTGTTTGGGGACTAAAGAAACAGTACTTATAAAGTGCTTGTCGTCACTCCTGGCACGTTAAGGACTCAGTAGTGTTCTCCGTGGTTACTTTATTCACTGCACCACATGCCCCCCCGCCAAGCGCCCACCTGCCCACTTGCCACGCGAGGCTCTACCTTCAGATACTCAGATCCACTCTAAGCCTAGGAATGCTTGTGTTTGAGGATTTTTTTTTCTTTTTCGAGTTGTAAGTGTGGTCATATCCCCTCAAAGAGAGGCGGTGGAAGGCTTTTCCCACTGGAGTCAGGGTGACGCGTTGACAAGGCCACATTCTGCTCAAGGAGACCTGGGTGGGGGTGCCTGGGTGGCTCAGTTGTTAAGCGTGTGCCTTGGGCTCAGGTCATGATCCCAGGACCACATCAGGCTCCCTGCTGGGGGTGGGGCTGCTTCTCCCTCTCCCACCCTCTCTGCTTGTGTTCCCTCTCTTGCTGTGTCTCTCTCTGTCAAATAATTAAAAAAAAAATTTTTTTTAAGATTTTACTCATTTATTTGACAGAGATCACAAGTAGGCAGAGAGGCAGGCAGAGAGAGAGGGGGAAGCAGGCTCCCCACCAAGCAGAGAGCCCAATGTGGGGCTCGATCCCAGGATCCTGAGATCATGACCTGAGCCCAAAGCAGAGGCTTAACCCACTGAGCCACCCAGGCGCCCCAAATAATTAAAATCTTAAAAAAAAAAAAAAAAGGAGACCCAGGTGGGAGCCCTGGCAGTGGAGCCAACAGGTCGGAAGTCCCACTGGGTCACCTGCTCTGACCGAGGCTCACTTGCCGCAGCTCCCAGGGGAAGAGTAGGAGCCCCTGAGCCATGGCTGAGGCTGGTGTCCTTTCTGCTTAGGAGGGGTAGCTCAGGAGCTGCGGTGCCTTATTTTTTCTCCCTAGAAACCTCTTTATTTACTCTTTTAATCAGGATGACTACCAATACCCTTGGCTTTTTATCCTTTTATTCTTTTGACTTAAGCATTAAAAAAAAAATCATCTAGAACTTTTTAGGAAGTAGGCGCTAAGTAAATGGAGGCAATGACTGTTTGGGGACGAGCTGGGGCCAGCCTCCCCCTACCCTGCGGGCCTTCTATGCACCAGTTTGCTTAATCTCACATCAATCCTGGAAGGGATCTATAAGCCCTATTTTTCAGGTAAGAGAAAACGAACATTTAGAGAGGTTAAGGGAATTACCCATATCCAGAAAGTAATTGAGCCAGAATTCAGCCCGAGGCCTGACTCCACTGTTATCCAAACAGTGTGGATATCCAAATATCCGCTGTAATGCAAATAATAGTTTGGGTTTTTTTTTAAGATTTTATTTATTTATTTGACACAGAGAGAGAGATCACAAGTAGGCAGAGAGGCAGGCAGAGAGAGGGGGGGAAGTAGGCTCCCCGCTGAGCAGAGAGCCCAATGTGGGGTTCGATCCCAGGACCCTGAGATCATGACCTGAGCTGAAGGCAGAGGCCTTAACCCACGGAGCCACCCAGGCATCCCTCTGCAAATAATAGTATCGCAGGATATCCCCCTTATCAAAATATTGAAACACCGTCGGCAAAGCTAATGAACCTTTGGACCTCCCCTCCCCATCTCAGTGCCTTCCTCCGGTATCAGTGGCAGACTGTCTCTGCAAAGCCTCACCTGCAAGACAGGTATTGTCGTTAACACCTGTGCCATCTGCCTTTCCTGATGGTTTTAAGGATCCGACGAGAGAAGGGACAAAAACGCATTCTCTGAACATCGCTGCCCCCTGCAGCTGCTTACTGTTAGCAGTAGCACGGTAACATACGTTCTCTAAGGCTCTCTTGGAGGGAAGATGTTTGGTTGAAACCTCATTACTGGGAATCCCGCCCTGGGCTGGGCAGCCCCGGCCTCTTAAGTGTGGTACGGATTTGTAGGGCTGGGCTGCAGAACCGCGGTTGCCCAGTAGGTGTCACCCTCTACCAGGACTCATCCGCTGCACTTTCCGTGGGCCTCCTGGGGCCGCCCGGTACTTTTCATTGTTTAAGGTGAAGCCATGATGTGGGAATTGAAAAAGTCTGGCGAGAGGCAGGGCGGTATGAAAGACCAGTAAGGCCCAGCCCCTGCCCGAGGAAGCTCATAGGTGAGCAGGGAGAGCCCAGGGCAGGGACCATCCCTTCCCAGGATGATTCAGGCTATACACAGGGGCTGTCCGTTGTAGGACGGGACTCCAGTGACCAGCTGTGCCTGGATGGGTCGGGGATGGCGTCACAGAGAAGGTGACATCGGAGATGGGTCCTGAAGGCCGAGAAAGGATCTTCTAAGCTGAGAAAATGGGAAGGGCATTCCAGCAGCATCCTGAGCTCGTGTGAGCTGTTCTATGGGCCGGGACCTAACTGACGGGCTGGAGTGAGGAGGATGAGAGAATATGGACTAGAATGGAGATGGAGCCCAATTAGTAGGGACCTTGAGTGCCGGATTAGTAGGGGCCTTGAGTGCCAAATGACCTATGGAGAGGTTTGGGTCCCCCCACACTCCCCCTGCCGCCCCATTTGGGGTGGGTCGGTGAGGAGCTGCGGTTAGATGTGTGGAAGATGAAGCCGAGGGGAAGAGCCTGGAGGCAGGAGGCCAGTTGGGAGGCTGCTGTTGAGACTCCTGGCCGGCGCGGGAGCGGTCAGTATGAGAAGGGAAGACCTAGACTGGAAGCGCTCGTGGGAGAGAGTCACGTGGATGTGGGATCCGGATAGATGGGGGTGGGAGGTTGTCAGTGAAAGAACAAGGCTGACATCGAAGTTTCTAGCTTACACAGTGAAGTGAGGCACAACCACAGAGGAGACAGGAAATGGGAAAACAGAGGGAAAAGAAGAATGCATCTTTAGACTCCTTGAGTGTGAGATGCTTGGGAGACTGAAGCCCCCTCCCACTCCCTATCCTTGCCCCTGGGGTAGAGGTGCTGAGTAAGCAGCTGGATGCGGTGGCCTGGGAGCTGGTGGAGACAACACAGTAGCCACTGAGGGTCACAGCATTCTTCTGAACCCGCTGTTTCCCTCCCTCCCTCCCTTCCTTTCTTTAAAGATTTTATTTGAAAGAGAAGATGGGGAGAGAGCACTGGGGGAGAAGGGGAAGCAGGCTCCCCACTGAGCAGAGAGCCCGATGCGATGATGCGATGCAGGGCTTGATCCCTAAGATCATGACCTGAACTGAAGGCAGATGCTTAACCGACTGAGCCACCCAGGTGCCTCTCTCTTTCGGTCCAGTTTACTCAAAAGAGGCTCCCCCAGCCTGAGCCAGGGGCCCATAGCCTCACGGGGTGCCTCATGGCACAGCCACTCTGGAGGGGGGGGGGAATCCCCAGGCAGGGCCTTCCTTCTCACCTCTCCTCCAAGTCTGAACCTCTCTGCCCGAGAGGAGTGAGAGGAAAGGCAGGCCCCCAAAGGTGTTTGTGTGCTGGGTGGGCCTGGCAGGGGGATGGGTTAGCCCGGGCGGAGAAGCTCAGCTTTTTAAAAGATGCTGTTTCCTCCTTCCCTGTGTGTGTGTGTGTGTGTGTGTGTGTACATGTGTATTTGTGCCTATACATGTTTGCACGTGGGTACTTGCTTATTTGCCAGCCCTCCCACCCCCCACCTCCAGGTTCAGGAGAACCCGCTGTTTCCTGGCTATTCTCTGCTGTCACGTGAGCGGCTCTGCAGCGAGGAAGTCCACAGGGAGGGCAGCCCCAAGGCAGCCATGACACCAGCCCTCACTGACCTTTGGGCCACATATTAGTTTCCTGTGTTTGCTGTGACAAATGATCAGACATTCGGTGGCTAAAACAACAACAACTTATTTCCTCCCAGTCCTGGAGGCCCGAAGTCTGATACTAGTATTCTTCAGCCAAAATCAAAGTGTTGACAGGGCCATCCTCCTTCTAGAAGCTCTAGGGGGAAATCTGTTCCTTGCCTACACGAGCTTCCGGCTGCAGCCAGCATTTCTAAGCTTGTAGCTGTCTCACTCCAGCCTCTGGTACGTTGCCTTACCCCTTCTGTGTGTCACATCTGCCTGTTCTAAGGACACACGTGATTGCATCTGGGGTCCACCCAGATAATCCAGGGTCGTCTTCCCAGCTCAGAATCCTAAACTGAATTGTATGTGTAAGACTTTCCCACAGACTGTAGTATTTAGAGGCTCCAGGGATTAGGACCTTTTACCTTCGGGGGCCATCATTCAGTCTATTACAGGTGACGTTTGAGACATTTCTTTGGTTTGACCCCAAGGCCTGTGTGCAGTGTGAGGCAGGGATCCCGATCCCCATTTTAATGAGAAAATGGACTTTGCCGGCTCAGGTGCCAAGATCTGTACCAGGAGACCTTGATCTGTTGATCAACCCCAGGCCTAATGGTTTGTAATATTTTTTTAAACATATGAAATATTATTTACTTACTTATTTCTAAGAGAGGAGATCTTGGTACATTTAATCAGGCAGCAGATAACCTGCCTTGGGTGACTCCTGCTGATTCACCTGGCCCTCATTTACCTCAGGGGTCGGTGCTGGCCGGTGAGGATGTGCTGGCGTGCTTCCTTCCTGCCTCTTGGGGACAAGAGTCAGTAGAAGGTACTGTGGGAGCCGGTCCCACTGGAGCAGACCAGGGCCACCTCCTGAGTTCCCCGGGTGGGGCACAGTGCTATGAGAGCTGGGTCAGGGCAGGTCAGACTCAGGGTTGGACAGACAGAGAGACCTGGGGCCCAGAAATCCCTTAGCTGAAGCTTAGAGCCCTGTAACTGAGCTCCAAAGCCGGGAAATGAAAATAACCACCACGGTGAAAGCCCCATACATTCCTGTCCTTCTATTTTTATGTCTTTTATATCATACTGTTCTCACATCCCCCTAGGAGGCAGGCAGAGCAACATTTCCCACTTCATAGATTGAGAACTCAGATTGGAAGGGGAGGGGGCCTTCCTAGTCGGCCCAGCAGGCCCTGAGGCCTCATGGGGGACTTACTTGGCTAGTGTTACCTTCCTGGCCCTTTGGTGTGTGGCCAGAGGGCCAGGGCTGTGGATGGATCCCATCACCTGTTCACCGGAAAGGGTTTTAGAAGCGAGGTTGCTCCGTGATAGCCTGGGAAGCTCTTTTTGGCTTGGGCTGCACCGTCCTTACTAAGGATTCTCCTGACCCCAGTCCCTGTGAGGTGTGTGACCTGGGACAAATCACTCCCCTGCTCTGGGCCTCAGTTTCCTCACCTGGGTAAAGTAGGGTCGGTGTTAGTGGCCTCTGGTCCCTGCGGCTGGGCTTGTGCCCCAAACCTCCCTGCTCAACAGAACATTTGAGGCAGCTCCTCTTGAAACCATAGGCCTGGATGTCCAGGCTTTTTCTGGAGACTGTGCCGGTAAAGAGCATTTGCCCGGAGCCCTTTTCAGCCACCAGCTGTGTCTCCGGCAGAGAGGAGTGTGGGCCTCCTACTTCTCTCTAAGGGCAGACCAGTAAGGAGTGGAAGGTTCGGGGATTCTGGCTGGAGAGAAGGCTCTGCGCTCAGGACAGACAATATTAAGGAGCCAATTTCCCTCGCCCCCGGAAGGGCTGGCTCCGGCTCCCTTGCGCGGGGCACGGAGCCTTCCGGGGATACCTGTTCCACTTCCTTCTGTGCGCCGGTCCGTTTGCAGACCCCAGACTCATCCGGGCGTCCCCTCCGGATTAGCCGCAGGAGGCAAACAACTGCTCTGAATCCCGCCTTTGTGCAGGGATGCCAAGTGGGGAGGGGCCGAGCGGACCCCCTGCCCCCACTGGAATGTCGGCTCGCTGCGCCCCCATCTCGCTCCTTCCCAGTCGCCTCCCCCGCTCACTTCCTGAGTCCCACCGATCCCACCACCGAGACGCGCACACGCGCGCGCGCGCACACCCAAACACACTCACGCTCCGACACACACTTCCTGGCGGGCCCGGCGGCCTCGCTCCGGGCTCGGCGATCCCGGCCGCCGGGGCTCCGGGAGAAGCGACCTTTTGTTATTCAAATCACACCCTCGCTGCGCGCCCGGGCTGCAGGCTCCGGCGGCCCCGGGAATCCGTCGGCTGCCCGGCACCACGCGCCCCGCGCCCCCGCGCCCCCTACCGCGGCGCCTCCAGCTGGTGGCGGGACTCCCCGGCCCCCCGGGGGCTCGGCCGCGCGGTCCGCCCCGGGAGCCGCGCCTCCCCCGCCCCCGGTGCGCGCTGCGGCTCCGCGCTCGGCCCCCTCCCCCTCCCCGCCTCCCCTCCCCCTTCCCTTCCTTTCTCCGGTCCAGCCTCGGTCCTGCCGCCGCCGCCGCCGCCTTCCCCGGTCCGCGGGGGCCCTGCCGGCCGCCCTCCCCGCAGCATGGCACCATCCGGGCGGAATTAGCCGGGAGCAGCGTTTGGGGGAAGCGGGATCTCCAGGGGTGGGGGGTTGCCCTGCTGCCTCGGTCATGGATGTGAGCAAGATGGTAAGTGAAGAGCAGGGGCTCTGCCCTGGAGCCTCCCCTGGTCCCCGTCCTCCCTCCACCCCCCTTCCCTCTCTCCCTCCCAGTCGGCTTGATCCATTGAAAGTTTCTGGATTGTTGATCCTGCTCGTCGGCCCCAACTCCAGGCGTGCTGGAGGAGGGAGCCCGGCCAGGATTGTGGAGGCGGCCGGCGGACAGGGATGGGGTTCCCGGTTTCCCGCCGCGCTGCCACCAGGGCTGCCCGGGAGAGCTCACTAGACCCCGGGGAGAGGGCTGTTGAGTTCTCCTCTCAAACTGGGAAATCAGCCTGGTAGATGGAAGGCCGGGCTGTGGGAAGGGGGCTTGTCCTACCCACTGTAGGGCCCCCTGCTTGCATACCTGTTTAAGCTTTGTGGGAAGATTTTTGGACTGAGCCAGTGGGCAGGGTGGGGGCACAGGTGGGTGACCTGGAAGGGTATCGGGGAAGGGCTGGGACTTTAACCATCTTAGAAGGTGAGGGGGCAGGAATGGAGTCCTTGGCATAGATGGGGTATCGTCTAGATGTACCACTTGTAAACCCCAGCTGCTTTGGCCTGAGGACCCGCAAACACCTTTGCCTCTTAAGCTTCAGACTCCCTGGAGGGACTGATCCCTCTGTCAGGGCGGCCCTGTACCTCTGCACCGCCCCCCCAGGAACACAGTAGGAGCTGAATACATTGTTCATTGATTGATTGGGGAACAGCCCTCAAGAGGTAACAGGATGTGATTCAGGGGTCTCTGAGCACTTGGGGCAGGTTTTCCCGGAGGTCCCAAGTGGCTCCCCCTCTGAGTAGAGATTTAAGGGTGTCTATGATGTCACTTGGCAGTCAGGCAGCCTGACCCTGGCTTTAGACCAGAGTGCCCCCGACCCCCTGCAACCCCTAGACTTACAACATTTCAGGGCCTATGTGTCAGGCTGGAGAGGTATCTAGTGATGGATGGTCTCTGCCCGGTTGGGGTGTGTCTTTGTGTCTGGGGAAAAAAGAGGTCTGGGTCTGCCTGTTCCTTAGGGAAGAGAAGGTACTGGAATTTCAGTTCATCTTATGTAGAACTAGGCTTGTTTCCCCCCAGAGAGTGCATTTTGAAGTTACCATTTCTATGGAGAAGGCAGGTGAGCTCCTAGCCCTGCCAGGCCTTTGGCATTCTGTCTTGGGTAGTGGACAGTGGGATGGGGAGCAGAGGATAGGTGAGAGTTGTCCCTTCTGTGACAGGAAACCAGGCTCATTCTGCGCACTGCCCTGGAGCTGGGAGCTGAATGCGGGTGTCACCGGCTCCCGTCCTCATATGAAGACACATAGCTGTCCATGGCTGGGCAACGCTCAGAGGCTAGACCGCCATTCCCTGTGTGCGTACCATGAAAGCCTGTACTTTCTTTGGGCAACTATTAGAACTACCTTTCACAGAAAACCCTGGTTGCAGCCGGCCTTGAGGGCGGGGAGGTGGAAAGCTGAGTCGAAGCCAGGTTTTCTGGAGATGGGAACAGGTTCAGCTGCCCTGCACGATGGACCTGAAGCTCTAACCCAGTGGCCAGCAAGCCACATCACCCCCAGCTTCCTTCTGGCCCTGAGCTGAGATTCCTTCCAAAGCCTTATGAGGACCAGCTTACAGAGCTCAGGGACTTCAGAGCTTTGGGTCCCCTCTAACTCTATCACCTCTCTCCATCCCTCTGCTTATTAACTCAACAGAATTTATTTGATACCTGTCATTTCTATAGCAAGTGCTATGTGAGGGACACAGAAACCTAATCTTTGGCCTTCCTGCTCCTCCGGGCCCTTAGCATCTGGGTAGAGGGGTCCAGAGAGAGGCAGGCCAACACAACAGTTAGTACCAACACAGGCCCCAACCAGAAGGCTGCAGCTCCAGGGGCCATAGGGGTCTGCCGAGGAACTGGATGGCAGAGTTCAGATGGAGGACAAAGCCTGAGGCCGGGACTTCAAGCCTGGGCAGGGTTTGCTCTACTGAGAGCAGTGAGAGGCGTTGCCCGTTGGAAGAGGTCTGGGAAGAGGAATGGGCAAGGCCATCTGGTGAGGCTGGGGACATTTGGCTGGAGTAGGTTTAGATCAGGAAATGTTGAGATCGTTGGTTGGGGCCAGATCAGAAAGGCCTTAAATGCCAACCAGGGTGTTCCGACCTTGGGCTGTAGGTACTGGGTAACCTCTGGAGGACTTGGGGCTCAGGAGAGGCACATGTCTTGCCTCTTTCCTCTTAGCTTGTGGTCCAAACAAAAGTGATATCAAGTTTTCTTTCATCACCGAGCACTCAAATGCCCCGTCCAGAAACAACTGTCCCCAGCTCTCTGTTAAAAGCACAGACCCTAGACTGTGCAGAAGAATCTGACCCACCCCAGGGAACGGGCACCTGCTTCCCATTCCTGCCAAAGGCCAAAGCCCTCTGTCTGGTTTGAAGTCCTCACTCTGGGGGGCCACTGGCTCTGGGGTCAACCTCAAAGCCAGCATTTCAGCCACATCCTTGGCAGAGCCTGACATCAGTGGGGGAGAAAGGGGGGGTCCTCTTGCTTAACGCCCAATGACAAAAAGCAGATTAGAGTTCACCCAGTTCCCTACATGCTTTTGAGCAAGTTTTGTTTGTTTGTTTGTGGTTTTTTGTGTTTTTGTTTTGTTTTGTTTAAAACTCTTAGCCTCCTCGGTAAAATGAGAATTATACCTGCCTGGAGCATCCTAGTGAAGGTTGGAAATAATTCTTTCAAGGCACGGGCTTAGGCAGTCCTCCTTATGTGTGGTGGCTTTTAAGAGAATGATGGTTTCTGAAGTCTCATCTAAGGTGACTCTGATCCCCACCCCACACCCATTCTTTGACTGTTTGTTCATTTATTTGTTTAATCTCTACAGCCTGAGCAGAGCTCATTAAACTCAGGATTGCCAGATCAAGAGTCGCCTGCTCCTCCAACTGAGCTGCCCAATGCCGTCCCTACCCCCTTATTTTCTTGACTGGCCTGAAGAGTTGAGTGTAGGCTCTGTTTCAGCTACTTCTCTTTCTGAATGAAGGCACAAAACGAAGGGGACAGTGGGTCCACCAGCTGCTGCGAGTGATGAATTTTTGATGACCTCAGATTTCTGCCCAAGGGAGAGCTTGTTTAACATGGCACCGGGGTGCAGTGTGGCCGCCTTTTGGGGATTGATGATGGAGTCTGTGCCTTCAGCGAACACAGAAGTTTCAGGGCTGTAATGTGGGGAACAGAGCCAATGCCCTCAATTCTTACAAGGAACGTATAGTTTGTGTAATGATTTATATCTGCTGAGTGCTCTACGGTTTACAGAGCCTTTTCACACCTGTTCATGATTAGCACCGCCCTGTGAGGAGGGCAGAGCAGAAATCATTAGCCACATTTTTTTTTTCAAAGATTTTATTTATTTATTTGTTATAGAGAGAGAGAGAGCGCGAGCACAGGCAGACAGAGTGGTAGGCAGAGGCAGAGGGAGAAGCAGGCTCCCTGCTGAGCAAGGAGCCCGATGTGGGACTCGATCCCAGGACGCCGGGATCATGACCCGAGCCGAAGGCAGCCGCTTAACCAACTGAGCCACCCAGGCGTCCCCATTAGCCACATTTTACAGATAAGAAAACTGGGGTTTAGAAGGTGAAGTCTGTCCGTCCAAGTGGTGGAGCTAGGTTTCGTAGCCGGTTCTCTTGATCACCAAAATGTACGCTATGATGACCAAGATAAGGGGGAAGGGGAAAAGAGTCGGTGACCAGATTCTGCAGTGGACACAAGCCAGTCTGAAAAGACAGACTGGAGGGGTGGTGGTCTTTCGCCTCGGGGCCCCCCCATGGGATGGGGGCTTCTGCCGGTCTGTGTGCAGACTGCACGCCTTGTCAGTTACCCACACCTTGTCAGTTACCTACCACTATTTTCAAAACGGGCTTCTTCCTAAATCTCTGCTGCCCTCCTGAGATCCCCCAGTTTACAGAGCAGGAAGATGAGGGGTGGGGATAAGGTGTTTCAGGTGTTCAGAGTAAATGATAATGATGGCAGGGCAGGAGCAAGCTTCCGGTCGGCGTGCTGTTGCTGCTGATGGGTTCCTGTGTGTTTGCTGGGCTGAGGGGCCACGTGGGGAAAGGGAGCGCTAAGCTGGGCCAGTCCCTCTGCAGAACGACGCCAACGACGCTCCTCCGTGCAGCCCAGACAGGCAAATAGCTACATGTCAAGGGATGCGTTTTCCCACCTAGGGTCTGAGCTAAGTAAGCAGTTAAGGCTGGACACGGGTGACCGGCTTGGTGAAACCAGGGCAACGTTTTCAGCTCTGAGTTGTGAACTCAGTGTGGTGGGTTGCAGGCAGCATATGCAAGAGTGGGGTCGATGAGAAAGCATCCAGGTATATTACATGTAAGGAGGTTAGCACTCGTTCATGGAACTGGCTTTGGAGATATACACACATGCACGTGAGTAAGGACTGGCCTTGTAAAATGTATTTTTTACTATGGTCAGAGGTAAAAAAATGGTTTGGAGTCTCTGACTTAGAGAATGTCCAGAGCAGAACGAGGGGGATGTCAGCCTTGCGAGACGAGTCCTTCAGTTTGTAGAAGAGGAAGCCCCAGAAGGGCGTTGGTTGTCTTTGACTCATGTAGGGCTGTTGAGACAAAGAGGGAGTACACGTGCTCCACGGGGCTCTGGAAGGTGGGATTTGTTTCAAGAGAGGCTAGATGTTGGGTGGCCAGTGATTCCCCGTAACAGAGGCATTCTATGGCAGAATCAGCTCCCTGGACGGGGAGCGCGCCTGTCTGCCTGCTGGAGCTCCTCCGGGACCCTGGAGGAGTCTGGTCTCCGAGTCCTTGCCAAACCTGGAGACGGGCTCAGCATTCAGGCTTGGGGAACTTCAGAGTCCCATGGGTGGATGGCTGCAGTCTAGCATGGCGGTATCACCATAACACTGGGGAGCCATTCCAGGGACATGTGTCCACAAATCCTAGCTTTGTGCGCTCCCTGGTGTGGTTCCTAAGATTCAGTGCAGCATGGTGGTTCGGCAGCCTTCTTCGGACAGTCCCCAGAAGAAGGTCAGGGGTTATGGATGACGTAGGCTTCAGCTAAGGGCCAGCGAGGAAGGAAATCTGTTACTTGCCTCCTTCAAAATTACTTAAGGAAAAGAGTTCTGACCTATCATCTTATGGTTAGTCTTTTTTTTTTTTTTTTTTAAGATTTTATTTATTTGACAGAGAGAGAGATCACAAGTAGGTAGAAAGGCAGGCAGAGGGCGCGGGGAAAGCAGGCCTCCCACCAAGCAGAGAGCCCGACGCGGGCTCGATCCCAGGACCCTGAGATCATGACCTGAGGCGAAAGCAGAGGCTCAACCCACTGAGCCACCCAGGAGCCCCCTGTGGCTAGTCTAGTCTTACTGTCACTGATCACTAAGATTGTGTCCTACCAGGATGCGGTTCAGTCCGACCCACACACATACTCCCCATTTTGTGTGTTTCCCGGGATGTAGTAGACATTAAGATGTTAGGTCCGAGGTGAGGATGGCCAGGCTGTAGGGAGAGACGGAAATGCACTGAGTGGATGACCCGTGGATACCTGCAGGCGACAGAAAAAGCAGTCTCACCTGGATTCTTTCCTCCCTTAAAACAGCCTCGAGGAGCAGAATTTAGTTTCCTTGGAGGCTCCTCCAAGCCTCCCTGCCAGGTAGGACCTCAGTTCAGAAGCAAATGTAGGTTTTAGGACACTTGAGCCCACTGTGCTCTGCTGCCCAGAGAGAGACCTGCCCAACCCTGCCCTCTCCCCACCTCCCCCACAGCTGGGTGATTTTCTCAGAGAGCACGTCCAGGGGCTGTTTCCAGGGGCTGTTTCCAGGGGCTGTTTCCGCTCCACCTTTGTCTCCTTTCTTGCTGGAGAGGTCCCAGTGCAAAGCCAGACAGGCACGTGGTCCGCCAGCTGCCCCTAAGCCAAAGGATTCCAGCTGCCAGAGAAAATGCATGCCGCCCCCGGGGCCCCAAAGAAATTAAGCACAGGTCTTTTAGGGGAGAGGAAAAAAAATCCCCCTGTCACCTTTAGATTCCCTGAAGCCTTAATGATTGATCTGGAGGTGATTTCCCTGGGCAAGTAGAAAGGGATTAGAGGGTCATTTGTAACTATGAGCAGGGCTGGACTCCCGAGGTGCCCTCCCCTGCATGGGGAGGATCGGATGGGGAGCGGTTTCTGGGCCCTGAGGCTGCCCTAAAGGCTAGCCCTGGGGCTCTGGAGTCACATAGGCCAGAGGCTACATCTTGATGCCACACTTGCCCTGCTGCGACCATGGATGACAAGTTAATTGACCTGTCCGTGCATCACCTCCCTTGCCTCTCAGATGAGTTGGTGTCTGCAGGCATAAGAGATACTGACACGGCCTGTTTAAATTCTTGGCACATGGGAAGGCTTAGTAAGCCCTGCTGTAATTATGAGTTTTTTGCTTATTCCTTTAGGCAACAAATAAAATCTTAAAACTTTAGGCGATGGGTAGAATAGTCCTTCTTGCAGAATGACCCCTCTGCGAGTAGGGCGTCAGGCGCGTTGTAATTCCGGTACGTGTGGTAAAGCACACAGCATGCGTTTGAGGAACGCACTAACAGGGGAAAGGGAGGATTCGTGGCCAGGCACCAGAGGAGAGTTTCACGGGGAAAGCTGGAGAAGGAGGGAAGGACCCCCAGGGGGCAAAAGGCCAGCGAGGGCATTTAAGGCAGAGAGAGGCACGAGCGCGAAGTGCAACATGGGGTGTGTTCAGGAGCGACCTATAGTTTAGGCTAGCAAAGTTCCCAGTCCTTTTGTACGTCAGTGCTTCCTGGAGGAAGCGGTACCTGAGCTGTGTGGTGAAGAAGGGGAACAGCCGTTTCATTGATGGAAACACCCCGTGCGCCGTAGGTGGTAAGTGAATGGACGGTGACGTCAGGAAGGACGTGCTGAGTAGGTTTGCTAGGAGCAGGGCCAGAGGAGGGAGGAAAGAGGGATGAGCAGTGCCAGGTGCGGGCCCCATGTGGAAATAACCCGCATCCTCCAGCAGAACCAGCGAGGGAGAGAGGCCGTCCCCACTTGACGATCCCACGGGGATGTGCGCTTCCGGTCTGGGACCAGGATGAGCGTGGGAGCCGCAAGCCTGGGTTTTTTGGAAATGAGCGTTTCATTGACTTTCTTTCTTGACTTCTCTTTGGAGCACTCAGTTCAGCCTCGTGCTCTGGGACCTAAAATAGCGTTCTCCTGCTGGATGAGTCTCAGGCTGGGTTGTTTGGAAAGTAGTCACTGCCTCCTTAGCCCTGTTGGCGTGAAGATCCTCATCAGTGGTCTCCGTGCTGGACAGTGTCCCCCGGGGTCCTGGCCCTCGCCTTTTTTGTCCTATACATTTGTCAGGATTGTCCCCTGAATCGGCACACCAAGGCCCTCTGCCAGGCACTGAGAACCTAACAGAGAATGGGAGAGTTTGAGGGCCCCTGTCTTCAAGGAAGTGGAGGCAATTAGAGTATGATAAATGCCATGTTAGAGACTTAAGAAACGTGCATAGAAACTCAGAGATAGGGATAATTCATTCTGCCAAGTGGCACAGGAGGTGGGCTGAGGAAGGTGACAGTTCAGTTAGGCATTCGTTCATTCATTTATTTGGAAAATATTTACGGAGGGGCACCTGGGTGGTGCAGCTGTAAGCATCCCAACGCTTGGGGCACCTGGGTGGCTCAGTCACTGGGCATCTGCCTTTGGCTCAGGTCATGATCCCAGTGTCCTGGGATCAAGCCCCACTTCGGGCTCCCTGCTCAGCGGGAAGCCTGCTTCTCCCTCTCCCACTCCCCTTGCTTGTGTTCCCTCTCTCCCAGTCTTTCCCTCTCTGTCAAATAAATAAATCTTTAAAAAAAAAAAAAAAA